>WNGS01162567.1:36236-48673 GCA_020271785.1 Procambarus virginalis | reverse complement strand
ATGTAATAAAAAATTAGGTGTGTTCCTTAGTATGTCAAGGTTGACATTGATTGGGGAGTGGATAGTACACGGATGTGAACTTGATAGTTCAGTAGTACGCTCCCGGATGACTGAAAGTTCAGTCTGAAGATATAACTTTTATGCTTTGGTTGAGAAGAACCAAGAAGATTTTAATAGCTAGTAGTTGATGTTAGAGTAGGGACATGTTATTTAGCTATGTCAGTAAGGGTAGGATGTATGTTTCCTGATGTTGGAGGATTGCTGTCAGTTGACAGCTGAGAAATTTTATGAATTTGAACATGTTTATTATGATGATGTTGGACACTCTAATGATTGTCAAAATTCTTGTTTAGTTAGGTTAGCTTTTGTTTGTGGCAATGAGTTAAATTGTGGGTTTGGATACTAAACCTCGTTAGTTTTAACAATTAACAAGGTTTACTAAGTGCTTGTGCGGGGGGTTGTAACAATCTAGGTTGTTGTAAGAAGGTTCTAGAAGGCTCGGGTAGAGACCTGACCCCAAGCACATGGGAGCATCCTCCCTGGGGAATTGTGGTGAGGATAACCTGACGCCTTTGTTCATAATGAATCATCCTATGGTATTCACTTATTTAGAGAAATTAACCTTCAGTCATTTTGCATTCAAATTGTATTGTATAGTACTACTGTTCATAATATCAAGAGTATTCTCATTATTAGAAGGAGTTTAAGTCACCTTCAGTGACGTCACAGGGCAGGACTAGGCTGTGAGGCGGAGTGACCTATGAGTTCACAGGTCACCAGAGTTGACATGTCCTCTATTTCTCAGAGGTCAAATAGCTATTTTGTAATTGGGAATAGCTCTTCCTTAAGATGTTTGTGTAATTTAACTTCAGTACAATAAATCAATCAATCCGGATAATTCAGTACGACAGAGGTTAATTGTTATAACTTAAGCCTGGCAAAGTAACTTAGATACTAGCGGAAGAATACAGATCTAGGCCTCTGGGTAGAGGAGAGAGAGGACAGAGCAGTGTGGTTTCAGCAGCAACTGGGAGAGGTCATCCATCTCACCTCTTCCCCAAGGCAACACAACATCTAGCTGTCTATAGAAGGTAAAAGTTGCTTGGAGTTTCTTAGGGATAGGTCACTCATTGCCGTTAAAATATTCAGTTAGGGAGTGCTCAATTATTTAGATTTGCTTAATTTTTGAATAAATTAATTAGCTTAATGTGTATTTTTATTATTTCCATGTGTTTGTTATATTTATGTGAATGGTCCTTGTCACGTGGTTCCCACGTGGCCGAATTGAATTGGGCGCCGATTCTAACACCGAATCAGGATTATTACTCCTGTTGATTTTAATTAACTACACACATAAGATCCAAGAGTTTTGGTTTACTAGTGGGGATCAAGCCCCAAGGTGATTGTTTAGCGTGGTCGATCCAGATCTCGATCATTGCTCATTTTGGTTACTGATCTGGTGGTGGCGGCGAAAAGGAGATCCTAGAACTTTGCTAGAAGTCTATTTTCACGTCATACGGGTTGTAGAATCTCAAGTCGGTAAATCGTCTTGAGACCACGTGGCGTGGAGTCGGCTCGAGTAAAAGTCGTGGGGTCCCTTGGTTAAGAACTAAAGTAAAGAACACGGGTAAAGAGAGAAAAAGAGGTAGAAGGAAGTAGTGAGAACCCGTCCCGTGTTACAACTCGTCTACCCTTCATACCAGAGAGGCTTGGTTCATATGTCTCGTGTGTGGTAAAACCACTCTGAGTCCTCACTCCACATTTGCCTGTGATACTTGTGAGCCCTCTCTCTGTGATGGGTTGGTCTCTGAGCATCTTCAAACATGCCCTCAAGGTGGGTGAATAAACCCCACTCCACCTTTATTTCTCTTATGAAGCTTTTTTTTGGGAAGTGTTGTCTTGTTATTACTATCACTATTATTTTATTATTATTATTATTATTATATTATTATTATTATTATTATTATTATTATTATTATTTTCCAGGGGCGATTCAGTGGCAGGTAAAATCATCACAGGGTCAGTTAGGAGAGGAACATGACAAAGCACAGTGTGACAATAACCCCTTAAGCAGTGGTGGGGTTAGTCAGTCCAATGGTAATGGAGGGGAGGGGGGGGGGAGGAAGTGATGAGTGATGATGATAATGGTGATGATGGTGGTGGTGGTGACATCTCTCAGGCAGGTCCTAGCGGTCTTAGACCTCTTGACAACAATCGAGATAATGGACTAATTAGCGATGAAAATTTCTCAGATGAGGAGGGGATGTTATAGTCACCCCCCACTTAATTAATAGGGTGGGGGCCCTGGGGGATCTCTTCACTAGAATGGAATATTCCATCCCCCAACCTTCGCCACAGACCCTATAGGACTCCTAAGCAACTTTAGGGACTATTACATATCTGAAATAGAGAATTACATGAATTCTCTTAGGGGGCATGGTAATTTTACTTCTTCATTAAAATCCTTCTCGAGGTGAAGGTTACACTTTTAAAACAACGACTCACAGAAGATGATGACTTTAGGGAACACTTCATAACGACACCTGCTAGACTGGTAACTCTTGAGGAGGTGGGTAATCTTATTGATAGCTGGGTGGGTTATATGATTACACGGCTGGAGAATCTCCTTTCAGAAACAGAAGGGAGTGGTTTCATACTATATAATGTCGATTTCCTGAAAATCGTCATCTGTAATGCCAGTGTAAGGTCAGTTTTGGGGGATTATGTCCCTTATCCCCCCTTTCTAAGGGGGCGAAATGAGGTCTTCAACCCAAACGCTGTAGGAAACAACAGAACATGCATTATTCAATGCATCGCTGCTTTTCTGGCATCACAACAAGGGTGGAAATGGAGACGTATAGGGAGACTTGTAGAGTCTCACTCTAGGGTTAGGAAAATGGTCAAATACGACCATTTATCCTTCCCTCTCTCGTGGGAGGATATCTCTAAATTGGAAAATAGTAATAAACTATCCATTTTTTTGTATTCAATACACAAACATACGGACGGTGTCTATCACGTCTCCCTTTGCCGCCGTGGCAGCAGACAGTACTCGGTCATAGTGCCATTATTGCTCTTGGGAGAGTCTCATGTGGCACTAATTAAAGAATTTGATAAATTCCTACGAAACTTTACTCGTAGCTACAGACGAAAGACAGTCTTCTGTAGAAACTGTCTTTCAGAATATAAAAATTCCACAGAGCTAACAAACCACTCATCCTCCTGTGAGCTCACTCAGAAAATTATTTACCCACAGGAGGGGGACACACTTCATTTTACAAATACGGGGAAAGGTTACCCTCCTTCTCATGTGGCTTACTTCGACTTTGAGTCGTACTTAAGCACTGAGGATTGTGTAGGTTCTGTTACAGCCATACATAAGGCTATAGCATACAGCTATATAATTGTTGATAGGAACCACACAGTCGTTGATAAATTTACATATTTTGGGGAGGACAGTGTCACACATTTCATGCGACGAGTTGCTACCAAATGGGAAATTATCAGATCCACCCTCCCCCATTATGAAATAGACATGTCTCTTGAGGATATGGTTCATTTTAGGAGACAGTCACACTGTCAGTTTTGTGAAGAGGTATTTACCCTCACCAATTTCAAGGTTCAACATCATGATCACCTTAGATGATCACCTTAAATGATCAATCATTTACGTCCTCTAATTACTCAACACAAAGCTGCTATTAGGACAATATCCAACTCTGGCCCCAGACATCACTCGGTACCCCTACTCAAATCTCTGAATATGTTAGATATTAAGTCACTGCACATTCTCTCATGTGTATCATACATATATAAAACGCTGAACTGTAATGCCAATCCTGAACTCAAAAGCTTCATTGCTGGTTGTAACAGAACCCATGAGCACCACACCAGAAATAAATACAGTTTTGATATTCCAAGAGTACGGCTTAATCAAACTAGAAATGCTCTCCAAATCAAGGGACCCAGAATGTGGAATGACCTCCCCAACCATGTTAAAGACTGTACCTCTCTCAACCAGTTTAAGAATAAAACTAAACACTACCTAATAAATTCCCTGTAACCTACCTTACCCCTCTAGTTCAACCCATGTCTGTTATTTTTTAATCAACACTGTTTGTCAACCTTTTGTATTTGTGCTGCTTTTTCAGTCATGTTCCCACTTTTTTTTATCTTTATTTGTATTTGTTCTCAACACATTTTATTCTTTATGCTCTATTAATATTAAGTTCTAGATATTAATGTTCTTCCTGCCCGAAACGCATTGCGTAATAGTGGCTTTAGGCATTGTATGTACTAGCTCTACCTATAATTCGATCCATTAATGTAACCTCACTTGTATGTATATACCTTACCTGAATAAACATATTTATTTATTTATATTTATTTATTTATTTATTAGGGAAAAGCTCAATTATATTGGAGCTCTATGCAACTACTGCAACCTTCACCACAAGAATGCTCTAGAGAGTTTAGTCCTAATTGCTCACAATATGTCTTATGACATGGGCTTAATTTTGAGGGAGTTTGCCATGGGTTCAAATATTAAGAGCAATATCCTCATGAGACAGGGAACGAAATATCTTAAGGTGGAAATAGGGAAGCTTAAATTTCTCAATTCACTAGCTTTTATTACAGGTAGTCTTTCATCCCTAGCAAAGACCCACATAGATTCAGCCAGCCCCTTAACATTCACTCACTCAATGATAGAAGGTTTGCCTAAAGAGAGCCACCACCTTCTCTTAAGGGGGAAACAATTTTTTCCTTATGAATATACCACTAAAATCAGCTGCTTTAATGATACAACACTCCCCCCTATTGAAATGTTTTACAGCTCCCTAAACAAATCAGGTATAACTTTGGATGAATATAGTCATTCTAAATTAGTATGGGAGACAACAAGGTGTAGGTCATTGAAGGATTACCTTCTCATATATTTGAAGTGTGATGTCGGCTTACTAGCCGACATTTTTACACACCACAGAGTAATTCTAAATGACATATATTCTTTAGAAATGACCCATTACTGTAGTCTCCCGGGCTATTCCTACGACTGCTTCTTGAAAAGCAGCAAAATATCGTTGGAGTTAAGTGCCGACGTGACGTTGCACAACCTCCTCTCACAAAACATTCGAGGAGGTTTTACAACTGCAGTTAGGAGTTACGTCAGAGCTAACAACCGATATGTCAACCCATCTTTTAACCCCCGGGAGGATAGATCTTCATTCTTACTATACCTCGATTTCAACTCCCTTTATGGGAGTTGTATGACTAAGAAATTGCCCTATGGGGGACTAAGGAGACTATCATCTGATGAGATGAACTCCTTCATTAGTGAAGGGAAAATAATGACAGAACAGCCATTCTCTTCTAACAAAGGCTACTGGCTCTTAATTGACACCAAACACATAAGACCTGAAATAGCTAGACTAACAGACGATCTACCCCTTTGTTTACACCATAGGGGAATAAGTATGATGGATATCTCCCCATTTAGTAGGGGACTTTTGGAAACAAATAACATTACAAAGCTCCCTAAAAAAAATATTAAACTGGTTGGTGATCATCTGCCCAAACAACAATATTTCATATCACTTCACCTTTTACAGCTATTTATTGAGATAGGTCTTGAAGTACAGACTATTCATGCAATTTATGAGTTCCATCAGTCTGATTTTATGGCGGGATTTGTTAACACAAACGTTAACAATAGAAATGCCTCCACCAGTAACGATAGGAAAACACTTTTTAAATTATTGACTAATAGTGTTTTCGGTAAAACACTACTGAACCCAGCTCGTTATGCCATTGACACCAAACTAGTGACTTCTGCTAGAGTCTTTTTACGGGAGGTGAAGAATCCACGCTTTAAACGAATGGTGCATTTAGGTGACAATAAATTATTGTCTGTCAGTTCCAGACCATTCATTAAAATTTCTCATCCTAATTACATTGGGTTCCAGATTCTTGAGCTAGCAAAATACAGTTTGTACCATTTTTGGTACCGGGTACTTAAGGGGCACTATTCAGATAGAGTACAACTGCAGTATAGTGATACAGACAGCTTCATATTTAGCTTACTTGCCGAAGATGTCTTTAACGAGATGGGGAAAGAACCCCTTAGATCGTGGTTAGATACGAGTAACTTTCCTGTAACTCACCCTTTATATGACTCGACTAAAAAAGGCGTTTTAGGACTTTTAAAGTCAGAGGTTTCAGACAGACACATCCTTGAAGTTGTAGCACTTAAGCCCAAAATGTATAGTGGGCTTTTGCACGATAATTCAAATTCCATCACCGCTAAGGGTATTCCCCGCGCTGTGCAAAGATCTTTAACACATAACCACTTTAAAGAGGCCCTACACAGTAATGGAGTAGTAAATACTTTCCATTATTCACAAATTAGGAATGTGGGGGGGCAAATGTCAACCGTTTTCAATTCTAAGAAAGGTTTAAGTGCATTTGATGATAAGCGCTTTTACGTAAACAAATACACTAGCCTAGCATATGGACACCCAGACATACCACTGGATTCCCACCCCAACACCTCAGCCCAAGGAATGTCCCCCGAGAGTGAAGGTGATGACGTCATTGATCCACAAGGTGAGGAAGGACAACACCCCACCGGTGAGAGTGAACCCTATGACGTCAGTAGCCCAATACCTGAGGGAGAAGAGTCACTACACCCAATTCACTCTCTGGGTGATGATGATGATGAGTCATCATCTTCATCCCAGGGGGAGGAGGGGGAGGAAGACCCCACAACGGACCTCTGGGCGCGGAGGCGTCATCTGGTGGGGAAGTATTATAAAGGGGGGGGGGATGACTTACAATTTGACTATGTTTAACCCTACTGTACTTTGTTTAGTATAATCTATAAAACATATGGCTTATTTCTTTTCCCCTTTTAAGTATATAATCTTAAAATAAAAAAAACACTTACAACAACTAGGAGGGGTGGGGTCCCACCCCCTTACAACACATTCAAGGGGGGGGGGAACCCACACGAGTCCACCGGGTGAAGTCAAGGCCATTAGGTGCAAGGAAGGGTACGACCGACCACCCAAGGTCACCAAGTACGATATGGGTCTGAACATATATGTATGTATATAGTCCTGGAGGGATCGTTCAGTCTTGTTCGATTATATATCCCTAAATACTGTATGTGTGTCAGGAGGGCGTTGTCCCTCTTACGGTTCACCCAAGGTCGCCCAGTACGAGGGAGGGTGGGGACCCCACCCCACCCCTACTCAGACTAACCTGTTTTTTTGTTACACCCGGCCTATAGAGGGAATGAGGGGGGTGTGACTGGCTCTCACCCGTGTTTATTATACAATAAATTCATTTTTTTACTTAAATATACTGTCATACTACTACTGTATAAATGATCATATTCATACCACTATATACAACAGTTACCTCCAGTTTTTCCACCGTTTTCTCGACCGCTACTACTCACCCCCTGGATGACCTAATATGGACTGGCTCTATGTGGCACTCCGCTTCTGATTTCCTTATCTTATTTCCATACATAGGTGGCATGGGAAGGCACTTTCCCAACTACTCATATTAAATACTTCATACCCAAGACTGCTACAAATTAGAGGTATTGTCAAGCAACATCACTGTGGCAAGGTAACTGAGGAAAGGAAGATAAAAGCACAAATCAGCAAATCTGTACGATGGTACAACATTGTTGCAGCTGGCAATCCCAATGATTATGGACAAAGAGGAGGTGGTCGCAGGAGAGAATCAGTAATAGCAAAAACCCGTCTTGGATACAAATATTCATGGAGATTCTAAATGGAAACAACAGCTGAGCCGCGGAATTGCAGAATCTGTGATGAAAGTGACGGACACCGTCTTGACCACTACCTGAGAAAATGTGAACACCTGAGAGACATTAGAAATATGTGTGGAATAATAAACCCCATATTGTTTGAGTTAGGAAAACACTATTTGTCATATATTGATACTGTTCTTAAAAGATCCCCCCATTTTGTACCCGCAAGGTAACGTAGGATTTTATGGGTTGACAGATGTTAATCTTCTTGTTTGAGGAGCTGTTCACTTGAGACTGTTAAGCAAGTCCCAGCTGTGTCTGGGTACAAGTGACAGGATGAACAACCCAGCGGAGAGTTCTTCCTATTGGGGAGTGTTGTACATGTTGCTACAGTGGTATGTCCACTCACAGGATGAGTGGCGCTGCGCAATAAACTCGTCCCTCGGGGCAAAACTTAAAAAATTAAAAAAATCCACCAGTGCCCATAAGACAGAGTCAGGGAAGAGAGGGTAGACTATAAAAAAGGAGACTACATGAAAGCAAGAAAAAATTTGGGAAGTGTGCAATGGGAGGAGGAACTTAGAGGGAAGACGGTCCAGTAAATGATGGACCAAGTAAAACTGAGATGCACAGAGGCAGAAGAGAGATTCATAACAACATTAAGACAAAAAGGGAGGCGAGAATACAATAACCCGTTGTTCAATAGACAGTGCCAGGAAGCAAAAGCAAACAAACAAGAAGGTGGAGGAAATAGAGAGTAAAGGAAAGATAAAAACAAATATATATGCAACAAGGCCTGAAATAAATGCATAAATATAAGAAGATAGGCGGAAAGAAACAATGAAAATGGTGTTTCGCGAGCGCTTTGGCCTGGGTTTGTATCCTGGCCGGGAAGATTGACCGGGCGCCAGTCCTTAACTGTAGCCTCTGTCCACCCAGCAGTTAATGGGTACCTGGTTGTTAAACACTTTGGCGAGTCGTATTCCGGGGATAATTAGCATTAAGGACTTGCCCGAAATGCTATGCTTACTAGTGGTGTTCAAGAATGTATGAACTCTTATATATATAAATACAAAAAAATAAAATGATATTACTCTCAGAGCAAAGAAACAACAGAAACTCCTACATAGCCATATAAGAGGGAAAATGACAGTGAAAACTGAATGACCAGGTTACGAAAAAGGGGAAGACAGTATACAGGAAATGATAAGGAAATTTGTGAGGAACTCAGTGGCAGCTTCCTTGGAGTGTTCACTACTGAGCCTGAACAGCTAGATGAGGAAGCAGAGACTCATGAGAGACTAGTAAATATATGGAGGTAATAGCAGAGGAATTAAGGATGCAACTAATATCACTCGACATAACTAAAGCTATTGGGAAGGATAATCACCATGGATGGTCAAAGAAGCTGCACATGCCTCAGCATACCTCTGGCACTAATCTCTGATGAATCCCTAACAGAGCGCTAATTGCCCAGCTGCTGGAAGACGGCAAATGTGGTGCCACTCTACAAGAAAGCAGATAGAGAAGAAGCGCTTAACTACATACAAATGTCACTCACAAACATCCCTTGCAAAGTAGGAAAAAGTACTTTCATGCAAAATGAGTACAAGCAGAAAGTAGGATTTCTAGATGGAGCTAGTATATACTATGCCTAAAGCCACCAATACGCACAGCATTTCGGGCAAGATATAGGAAAACACATCTGGCTTACATTACTTCTTTTTTGATGTTGTTGTTGTTTAAGATTCGCTACTTGGAGCAAAAAGTCCCAAGTTGCACGGGCTATGGTGAGCCTGTAGACTTCTTTTTTAAATTGTATAACTTACATATTGTTTAACTGTTGCATTAAGTACTGTAAATTAGGGAAGTTCCCATGAAGGCTAATTACAGTTATGCACCATTTACGGGATATGTATTACTATTTATTATTTCTTACGTTAATTCAATATAATGCCATGCATTGTAAGCCTTATAATTTACTTATTATCTACCTCAATTATGGCACTTATTGTAAAAATAAATATTTAATCCAGCAAGAGTATCATTCGCCTCCCAAAAATCTACACTCCTTGTTTTTATACAATTTTCTCTCTGGGTAAATTGCTACATAAACACACACTGCCCAAAATGTTGCACACTGGAGATGAAGGTGAAAGGAACTGTCAGGGGAAAGCGCCAAGTCATTACGACTATAATACTTGGAAGGGGTCAGGATAAGAATTAGGGACGGGACGGAGGGAAGGAATGGTGCCCAACCACTTGAACGAAGCGAGACCGTCAGTCTACCGTCCAGCCCAAGTGGTTGGGCATATACTGGAGATGAAGTTCGTCACAGTCACCAACAACTTAACTGGTCCATTCCAGACCACTAATATACTATCATTTGTTAACGTCAAGTCAGTAAATTATCACATTAAATTTTCAGGATCTTAAGTCAAAGAATAATAAAGCAACAATGATCATTATAGAATAAAATACTTTATTTAAAACAAAAATGTTTACAATAATAATAATAATAATAATTCAGGGGCAGGCAGCCAGTTCTCAATCCTCTGTGGTTTGAGAATCATTTTCGTCCTCATCCTCATAATCTGAGAACGGATCGAACATAAGAAAATCTTGGTTAATGGTGCCTGGCCATTGGTCAAGCTCAGATTCTTCGCCTTTATCAAGCTCTTGATGTTTATTGATCAATATCTCCAAGTCCTCTAGGAGGCACTGGTCCTCATTTCTCTCATTTTCTTTCTTTTCTTCTTCTATTTTTTGATCATTTTGTTGTTTAAGGAAATGTTGAAGTCTTTCGCTTAATGTTACTTTTACCTCCGTTTTCTGGGTTGATTGTGATCGATATGACGACATTTTAGATCGAACTCGGGACAGTTTCTCTGCCATTGAGTAACCTTCGGGGACTGTAGTCACTCCCTTTCGAACCTTTTTTCCTTGAGACAAACTCACTTCCCGCCGCAGTCTCTTGCCTCCTGCAGACGTAGTTACGCCCTCCTCCTCCTCCGTCTCCAGAACTCGCTTCTGGCGCTCCTGAACCCCTGATGCCATTTTTCTTGTCTCGTCCTGGGTGGAGACACACACACAAAGGTCTGAAGAATATCACAGATGGTGAAAACTTAGTGAAGATGAAGGTGATTCAAGGGTGGGCCAAGCGGACGGGCTGGGGACCATTGGGAGTGTGTTTTAGTGAGCAGAGGTGAGAGAAGGTGGTGAAGGGTAAGGGAAGGTAGTGAAGAGTAAGGGGATTTTTTTTTTGACAGGGATATTCCTGCGCGGGCCCTAAGCCTCTGGCTGGCCCGCTAAGTGTTGCTTGTTTCTCTTTTACTTGGGCGGAGTATGAGTATTTATGACTCGTATGGTCGCTTCAGTAAGATTTTGCCATATGTGTTGAACAACTTCTTCTGCTCTGTTGAATCTAAGTTGAAATCTTAATGGGTTTGTAACTGTGCATTGTGTTAGATAATGTTCCAGTGGTCTGTCTGGCATTTCTCAACAGTGCTGACATTTCCTCTCATCTTCTGGAACCTGTAAGCCTATTCCCCATGCACATGGGTATCCAAGCCTGATGCGATGAAAGTGTACTTCTGTTGCTCTACTGTTCCCTTTCATCAAACTAAGTGGTTCGTAGTTAGTTGAATTCTTGTACCAACCCGCAGATCCTGATGTTGCAATTGCTATGTTGTGGTCACTGTACATCTTTTGCATTGCTCTGTTTCCAATTACTTTCTTAATCTGTGATAGACTCTGTGGTATGTAAATGTCTACATTTCTTCTCTTAGTTGCAAGTTTTGCAGCTTCGTCTGCAATGTCAGTTACTAATATTCCCACATGACTTGGCACCCAGTTAATAAGTACCCGTCGGCCTTGTCGTTTGAGTGTTTGCATTAATGATATGAAATTTGTGATCAGATGTGTGTTATCACATATGTGTTCTTGTTGCAAGGTTTCAATGGCGGTTCTCGAATCTGTATGTATGATAACATGGGAAGGTGGTGATGGGTAGGGAAGGTGGTGAAGGTAGGGAAGGTGGAGAAGGCTAGGAAAGGGGGTGAAGGTAAGGATGTGGTGAAGGGTAGGGAAGGTGGTGAAGGGTAAGGAAGGTGGGGAAGAATCGGTAAGGTGTTAAAGGGTAGGGAAGGTGGTGAAGTGTCGAAAGGTCATGAAGGGTAGAGAAGGTGGTGAAGGTAAGGATGTGCTGAAGGGTAGGGAAGGTCATGAAGGGTAGGGAAGGTCATGAAGGGTAGGGAAGGTTCATGAAGAGAAAGGGAAGGAGTTGATAGGTAGGAAGGTGGTGAAGTGTAGGGAAGGTGGTGAAGGGTAGGGAAGGTGGTGAAGTGTAGGGAAGGTGGTGAAGGGTAGGGAAGGTGGTGAAGGGTAGGGAAGGTGGTGAAGGATTGGGAAGGTGGTGAAGTGTAGGGAAAGTGGTGAAGGGTTGGGAAGGTGGTGAAGGGTAGGGAAGGTGGTGAAGTGTAGGGAAGGTGGTGAAGTGTAGGAAGGTGGTGAAGTGTAGGGAAGGTGGTGAAGGGTGGAAAGGTGGTGAAGTGTAGGGAGGTGGTGAAGGGTTGGAAGGTGGTGAAGTGTAGGGAAGGTGGTGAGGGTAGGGAAGGTGGTGAAGGGTAGGGAAGGTGGTGAAGGGTTGGGAAGG
>WNGS01162567.1:20922-35236 GCA_020271785.1 Procambarus virginalis | reverse complement strand
TGTGGCCATGTCTGTGTAGAAACAATAAAAAAAAAAAAATAAATAAAAACATAAACTGGGTCACTGCCGCTCGCGTAGTAGAATACTGAGAAATTAACACTGATAGCCGCGACACTCACAGCTAGACAGAGTCGCGCTGAACCTTAATTAAAAATTAGTAATTATTTTCCCAAAATTATAAATTAAATACTGGCGTGTAGGGGACTTGTTACTTGACCGAATATAACACTCACCAGACACTTGGACACGTTGGTAAGTATACAAAAATTAAAAACGCGCACACTGTCACGAAGTCGAATCCTCAGAAATTAGACTCCGCACTAATCCTTAATTAACCAAGTATTTCTTTTCTCAAAATTATAATTAAATACCGACGTGTAGTTTGCGTATCACTTGAACTGAATATATCACTCGCAAGACACTTAGACACTTGGTTGAGCGCAAACAATTACTGAGCGCTGCCTCACTGAGCGCTGAGAACCGCTAGAAAAAAAAGTCAGAGTCCCAACGCTAATTCGCTTAAATGACCAAAAATCGACTTTTGGCCTCTCAAAGTTCTAACTTGGATCACTGTAATCGCACACTGGAATTAACACTGACGACCCAATGATCGTATGGCTAGACACAAAATTAGAATTTATTCCCAAAACTGAGATTTTCCAAGCGACTTTGAAATATATCATCACAACAATTTTCAACGATTTTCACTGAATTAACGAATACACGAATCCACTTTAATGCACTTCACTTCACTTGAAAACAGTACCCCACTCACCTTGGTAATTCTCCAGAGAATTGATACTGCATACATGTACACAAACTCCAGATATAAAAGAAATATAAAACAAATACTTAGAAAATAATAACACTTATATACGAAAATTACCTAACAAGGGGGAATACTTAACTAATGGAGGGATACTTAACTTGAAAGGGAACTTAATATACAGGGAACTTAATGTAGTACTTAAGGAGATCTCGATTTAACCTATAACCGTCCCGTCCCGGCCCGCCCTGTTGCTTTTACCAGTTACCAGCTCGGTAACCACATCCACCAATATCCCGACAGTACCAAATAAATCCCGTCCTTCGCGGTCAACGGTTAGACTAGATAGCGGAACACCCGACGGATCTAACTGTCCGACACCACCGTAATTCCGTTGCTAGACAATCTACTACGCCATCCCTCAGTAACTCTTGGTACCTTCATGGTTGTACCGTAGAAATCTAGCGATTGGGTCGCCTAACACGCCCTCGGGGATAAATAATTAGCGTCCTAATACTTCCCCGCTCAGACAATTCGAAACCTAGAATTGTTGTTGCAAAACCACCATGCAACACCCTTGTCCGTAGTTGCAGAGGGTCGAGAAAAAGTACCCTGTCCAACTACCCAAGGCGGCCTCCACACTTAACTGCCTGCTAGCGCACTTAATGCCTGTGATAAACCTTACCAGCCTCTCAAGACCCTAGAATCGCCTACTCTATGCGAATCGCACCACATAGGATTACCGTCGACTCTCTCTCATGGGCCCCAGCTGCACTCTCACCACACAGCATAACCGAACGGACAGACGCGTGAGGCTTCAATAATCGTCAAGAAATTATTGAAACAACGCTGCTACCATTGTAACGTTGCTAAAACATTATTGTAATATCTCTACTATAACATCTACTGCTGCTGTGTACCATTGTAATACCTCATTTACTTGAACACAACATATGTTCACTGAACACACCCTCTTTCTTCTCACTTAATAAACCAGCAACCACTATTAACGGACCAGTATGACCCCTCACTGGACTGTCACGAATATAAGCTGAATATTAAATGAGGACATCACAAGGAATAGGGATTATTAATCTTCTTACCTTTATACACTGCCACCACCTTCCAAATGAATGAATGTGTCTATAATTATCGGTCCCCAGGAAGGAAGGGACTCGATAATCAGGGAACTCAACGGACCAGTGATTGAAATTGAATGGATTACTTTAGTCTTATTGAACTGAACGGGAGGCTCTCGCTTTACTTTATTATTCCTAAGAATGGAGAAACACAGGGAATTTCTAACACAGCACATGAAAATCACATGAATAGATAACACCATCAATAAACACAAGGGGACAGATAACTCACCACAATGACGTTAACATTATTTTATTATTGTAACTGTATATTTTAATCACAATTGAATTATAGCCTACTCTAATAACACCTACCAAACATAAGGCAATGGATAGAAGTCCTGACATACAAGAGCAGTGGAGCACAATTACCTTTCAATACTGCAACTTGCCAAAAGATGTTGAATGGCTGTTCGCAGGTCAGTTGACCTGCACCGGTCAGTTGAAACTCCCCAGACACACTGAATTCTCTCTCTTACAAAAAATGCTACCACACTCCTAGGCCCAAATTAGCTCCGCCTCTCCCAAGCCTAGGGCCAATGGATTTAAACATAACTGGGTGAACTAGAACTGAGCCAATGGCATGGCAGGCACTCCTGAGACTGCCTTTCTACTCAACCAATGAGCGCAGAGTGTCACTCTCAGACCAGACAATTCTTGACTAGCCCCGCCCCTTAGGTCCTGGACATAGGCCTTGTTTCTGAAAGTTCTGTTTTACTCCCGTAGGCTCCTGCACCATTCCCACGGTAAAACAGGAAGACCCACAGGACGGTTGGCTTTCGCCGGCTGCCTGAATTTGAGAACACAAGTTTTATTGGCCCTTGAGTATTTGAACTAAAATTTGTCACTGACCATGCCGATGACGGGAGGCCGAGGGGAGCAGTGGCTTCAAGCTTTATGACCCTTGACGAAAGATGGGGATGGCCCACGGGGGAGGGAGAAGGGAGAAGGAAGGGAGAAAGGAGGAGGGAGAAGGAAGAAGGAGAATGGAGAAGGGAGAAGGGAGAATGGAGAACCAATGATCTGGCGCCTAGATCATTACAACTCCCCTCCTCGGAAATTAAGAAATTTGTGTGTAAAGAAATTTACAAACACTTTTCTTATCCAAAACCCTGACCTATCATGAACATTACTCCACAACCAACATTTAACTCAACAATAAATGACCCATTGCCTCAAACAAAAGAAATAATTATCTAATCCTAACTAATAATGGCAAAACACATAAAACAGAATAATGTTTTCCTCCAAAACAAAAATAATGGCACCCCCAAAGGTGTGCCCCAGCACGTATACATACAACAAACACAGAAATAATACATAAAACATAAGGACAGAGACCGTCCCTAATCCTGGCTGTCCACTTGGATACAGCCCTGTACCCTTCCAACTACCTGGAAGACCAAACATCCTATACCTGTCTTGATAACTGTCTTGATAACCAACAACTGGGAAAATCCAAACCTAACAACTAGCTAAAGTCAGCCGATAGCCTTCCGCTATCCCATTATTCCACCTGGAATAAAGATCAAACACATCACATAGAAACATTAAAAAAATCAATGTCATTAAAAATAAAAATTCTATCAAAATATAGAGGAATATTCCCTCTCAGGGACCCCGTGTCCCACACCTGTGGCAACTGCCTACCACAGCGTGTCCAAATCCTTAACCTAAAGAAAATACACAAAAATATTTTTATTAAAAAAAATTCAATGTCCACAGACATGTCTCTTAACCAACAACAACAGCGGGTGAACACATTTTTCAGACTGTGTACCACACCTTATTGTTCAGTAATCCACAAAAAAAAAAAAAATATATATATAAATCTCAGTATCTAGGATCTAGAAAAATCTAGATAAAGTTCCCCACTGATCAACGTTTCTAGAGATCCTACTAGATGGTTCTCAAACAGTTCACTCAAACAACTTTTCTAGAGACAAGGTAATTTTCTAGTAACAATTTCTAGATGTTCACTTTCTAGATTTCTTTTTCTATTTCACTAGTTCTAGTTTTCAACATTTAATACTGTTCCAGAGAGCGTTCCGAAGGTGTACAGAGGTGTTACTATCAGATGGAAAATTAGAAAGTTGAACTAACTGTTCCGAGTTAACACAGTTTACTATATTACTTAAAATTCATTTTATATAAACTTTTCTATACAAAAGTTCTATCGTTCGGTCCTGGTGACATCTCGTTGCTGTAGATTCCGGCGACTACCTCAAGTTGCTTGAAGATCCTGGTCATCTGGAAGTTCCATTTCCGGCCTCGGCCAACTACGGACAGTACAGGGGGTCTCGTACTGCCCGTCCTGGCTTGCGTGACAGCTGACAGCTGGCGGCTGTCAGCTCAGGTGGACCCCGCTAACAGGAACCCGGGTTCACCTCTTCTTATCGCTTCCAACAGTCATGATGGATTGTTGTTAACCATGGCTGCCACCGTAGAGCACAGCTTCGACGTGTCATGATGTCTCGCGTTGGTAGTGAGGTTCGAGTGGCGTTGAAGAGGATGGCATGGTGACAGGACAGGTGGGCCCTGCCTCAGCTCCTGGGCGACGTCATCTACCGACGTTTACTTGTTATCCCGGTACTACTGGGCCGGTACACCTTTCCGTGCAACCCCTCGTGCAGCTGAGCTTGGGCCGAGATACAGGGTGTACCTCCTCTGGCGAAACAGCAGCACTCTGTAGGGGTAGTGCTGTTCGTACCCGGGACCGCCGTGTTGCCTCTTCGTTTCCACAGACGACGCAACCGCAGGTTTTGAGAGAGCTTACAGTCGTTGCAATTAGCGTTCTTCTTCGTAGACCACTCGTCTTCCACTTCCGGTTTTCCGCAGTCTTGACTTGGCGGCTGGTGGACTTGGTTGGTGACCTTGAGACAGCTAGCCCACGGCTGTGATGGTGACTGACTCTGCTCCGTGAAGACAGCATGGCTGGACTGGGACAACCTCGTTAGTGACGTGAGGTGTCGGCTGGGTGACTGTACGTCAGTCACCCCTTCCGGATAACCAATTGACGAGTTACCGGGTACAAGGGGGAGGACTTTATGTAACGTGCCTCAGACCCCGATCTTATCAGCCAGGTGGGTCATCCCCAGACCTGCTGATCTCGATCCTTGGTTCACGTGTGACTGGGAGGCTGGAACTGGTGTACCGTCAGACCTGAGAAAGACAGTCAACAACAAATGGCGGAAGCATGGATATTACTCTGAGGTATAGGAAGTTGGCAACCCCAGAGCAAGGCAAGTATGCTACCTGAGTCATGCACATCAGTAACTACACACCATTGCCTCTACAGGATTATATGAACTTTTACTAAACCTGACTAGGGAAGATCATTACACTTACTGTACAGCTCGCGACCTTGTTACCATAGGGTGACAAGATTGAACTTGACTACTGATGAGGTTTGACAGGAGGTCATCCTCATCATCTGACTCATCACTTGGATCATTAGACAGGTCAGGAATTAGACTTGCTGAAGGCAGCTCTAGTTCCTCCCTCGCGTGATAAGGTTTTAATTTATTAATATGAATTGTTCTCTCAACTTGGTCTTCAAAAATACCTTTAATAACAAAATTAACCGGACCTTTTCTTTCAATTACTCGGTAAGGGCCCCGCCATCTAGGTGCAAGTTTCCTACTCTGATTGGCGGGAGCCGCCTCATTAACTCTCAACACAAGACTCCCGACTTTCAATTCAAGGGGTCGTACCTTTTTGTCATAATGCTGAGCATAGCGATCTCGTGCTGTCTTGGAAGCCCTAGCTGCAATTCTCCATGCATTTTTCATCTTATTTAAAACTTCTGATGGGTAGTCTTCCCCATATGCAATATTATGTCTGTTAAGCAGACCTGATGGGAAATTACATGAATGACCTGTGAACAACAAAAGGGGTTGGGTGTTAATGGACTGATGGATGGCAGTGTTCAGAGCAAACTGGACATAGGGGAGGTGTTCGTCCCACGAATTGACATCATGCTCTGCAAGAATTGCAAGCATATCTTTAACTGATCGATTCGTCCGTTCTGTCATACCGTTAGCCTGAGGGTGATAAGCCGTAGTGAATGCTGAAGTGGTTTCTACAATTTTACATACTTCTCTGAAAATATTCCCATTAAATTCCTGACCTCGGTCAGAAACTAACACTTTAGGGGGACCGAATACAGTGACAAACCTATCTAAGAACGCCTTTGCAACAGTTCGTGAATCTTTCTGAGGCAATGCAATCAGTGTGGTGTACCTGGAAAGGTGGTCTACCAACACCAATACGTAACGGTTTCCTGAATGACTGTGATGCAGATCAATCAGATCAGCCCCCACCCGATCTAAAGGTTCCAAAATTTCTGGGAATTCTTGCAATGGAGCTTGTACCTTAAGGGTACCTTTCCTCCTTTGACAATGACCACAGGACTTAACGAAGTTAATGACCTCTGTTAACATACCGGGGAAGAAAAAGAGTGACTTGGCTTTCATGTGAGTTTTAAAAATCCCCGGATGACCTGCAATCTTAGACGCATGCGCGAGTTTCAACGCTGACTTCTTCAATACCTCTGGGATAACCAGCTGAAAAACTGCACGATCCTTCTGTCCCTTTACATAAAATAAGACCCCATCCTTCATTTCAAAATCATGAATTGCTAAATTACTTTTCTTTGACGGATATTTTCCTCCCTCTAAAAGTTCAATAATTTCTTTCCACCTTGGTTCGTTCATCTGGAATTCTCGCATTTTCTCGCTGGAAATATTTTCAATATTAAGATTTACATTAATAGTAGCAATGTTTCTACTCAAAGTGTCTGGTACAACATGTGATGGACCAGGCTTGTAAAGTATTTGGAACGAGTGAGCAGCTAGTTCATGAGACCAACGTGACATGCGAGGGCACTTAGTTCTTTTCTTAAAAATATGAGTTAAAGCCCTGTGATCTGTATAAATGACAAAGTGTCGTTGGAAAAGATACGGTTCAAAGTACCTGACACTTTCTACCACAGCCAAAGCTTCCCTATCCGTTGCAGAATAGCGGACCTCCGGACCCTTAACCTTCCTGCTGAAATATGCTACAGGGTGAGGAAGATTGTCATTATCACGTTGCATTAAGCACCCACCAATAGCTATACCACTGGCGTCAGTGTGTACTTCCCACTCCTTATCAAAATCAGGTACTGCCAATACTGGGGTTGTAATGAGTTGACTTTTTAATTTTGCATAAGCGTTATCATGCTCAGGTTTCCAAACGAATTTAGCATTTTTCTTAGTAAGCTCAGTTAATGGTGCTGTTGTACTTGCAAAACCCTCTATGTGGCGACGGAAATATCCGGCTGCCCCCAGAAACCTTCGAACATCCTTTGCTGTCTTAGGTGTTGGCATATCAGCAATGGCACGACAGGAGTCGGGGTCATGTCGGATACCATCTGTGCTCACCTGGAATCCCAGAAACTTGAATTTCTGTGATGCCAGAGTGCACTTACTCACGTTAAGTTTGAAGCCCGCCTTATCTAATAGTGACAACGTCTCAGTCAAATCTCGTAAGTGCTCATCGAACGTCCTGGAGTAGATAACCACATCATCCAGGTACGCTAACGAGTGCCTTCCCAAGACTGGACTGAGGATATAATTAATGGCCCTCTGGAATGATGAAGGCGCTGTCTTTAACCCGATAGGCATCCGCTTGAATTGATAAGTATGAACCCCATCAGAGAAGGCCGTCTTCCCTCTATCTTTCTCAGCTACTGATATGGCCCAATACGCAGATTTCGCATCCAGAGTGGAAAAGTATTTAGCTGCCCCAAACTGATCTATAATTTCTTGTATCCGTGGCAAAGGATACACATCACCTTTAGTAATTTCATTTATCTTTCGGTAGTCCACACAAAACCTATAACTACCACTGGTTTACGTACCAACACCACTGGCGACAACCATGGTGATGTACTAGGCTCTATCACATTCTGACAGACGATGACAGCTGTCGGCGGCAGAATCTCGCTGCCTACACTCTCCCAATGAATGGAATTATCGTGTTTTATTAACCTCGTCTCGCATTCGTAAAATTCCTACGCAAACAGATAGAATCCACGACGGCATCGACTAGCATTTATTTACTTGTGAAAACAACTGTATACGATGTTGAATAAAATACACGCGCACAAAAACACTAAAAAATAGTAGGTTACGTTACGTTAATTTATTAAACGCCAGGAAATTACTAAAATTACTCTTGATAAACTGTAATGAGTTTACTATATTTATTTGACACTCGATGGACTGGTAACGCAATTATAAAAAGAATTAAAGTAAAAAGTTCTTGTCTCTAAATGAAAGACCAATATAAATCTATTGATAATTATCAAATTCTTTAACAAAATATATTGGAATTATACCGTGAATATTATCGTGAAAGGAACTACACTGAATTTATTGTAAATAATTTCGTTCCAACTCTGTTTTATTTATCGAAAATAATCTGTCTTGATTACCAGCGCACAATTAACACAACATTTTACGCTAACTGAATTTCTCAAATTTTCTAAATTTTCAAATTTTCTAGTAAATCTTAGGCGCGTTAGGAATGAATGAAGTTATCGTTAATTTAACACTGGCGCGATGTTTATATCTTCAACAATTATTAAATTCTTAACGCCCGACGCTGACAACGGCGCTCAGATATAATTATAAGTATTTATTAATTAAACAAAAATTAATGATAATTCACTTATTTACGTTACTGAATGAACTCGATGTTTACATAGCATACACTGGATCACTGCCACTCGCGTAGTAGAATACTGAGAAATTAACACATAGCCGCGACACTCACAGCTAGACAGAGTCGCGCTGAACCTTAATTAAAAATTAGTAATTATTTTCCCAAAATTATAAATTAAATACTGGCGTGTAGGGGACTTGTTACTTTACCGAATATAACACTCACCAGACACTTGGACACGTTGGTAAGTATACAAAAATTAAAAACGCGCACACTGTCACGAAGTCGAATCCTCAGAAAGTAGACTCCGCACTAATCCTTAATTAACCAAGTATTTCTTTTCTCAAAATTATAATTAAATACCGACGTGTAGTTTGCTTATCACTTGAACTGCCTATACCACTCGCGAGACACTTAGACACTTGGTTGAGCGCAAACAATTACTGAGCGCTGCCTCACTGAGCGCTGAGAACCGCTAGAAAAATCAGAGTCCCAACGCTAATTCGCTTAAATGACCAAAAATCGACTTTTGGTCTCTCAAAGTTCTAACTCGGATCACTTTAATCGTACACTGGAGTTAACACTGACGACCCAATGATCGTATGGCTAGACACAAAATTAGAATTCATTCCCAAAAACTGAGATTTTCCAAGCGACTTTGAAATATATCATCACAACAATTTTCGACGATTTTCACTGAGTCTACTCTGCTTTCACTTTAATGCACTGCACTTCACTTCACTTGAAAACAGTAACCCACTCACCTTCGTAATTCTCCCAGAGAATTAATACTGCACGAACAAAACTCCAGAATTAAAAATGTAAAACAAATACTTAGAAAATAGTAACACTTATATACGATAATTACTTAAACAAGGGGGAATACTTAACTAATGGAGGGATACTTAACTTGAAAAGGAACTTAATATACAGGGAACTTAATGTAGTACTTAAGGAGATCTCGATTTAACCTATAATCGTCCCGTCCCAGCCCGCCCTGTCGCTTTTACCAGTCTCGGTAACCACATCCACCAATATCCCGACAGTACCAAATAAATCCCGTCCTTCGCGGTCAACGGTAAGACTAGATAGCGGAACAACCGACGGATCTAACTGTCCGACACCACCGTAATTCCGTTGCTAGATAATATACTACGCCATCCCTCAGTAACTCTTGGTACCTTCGTGGTTGTACCATAGAAATCTAGCGATTGGGTCGCCTAACACGCCCTCGGGGATAAATAATTAGCGTCCTAATACTTCCCCGCTCAGACAATTCGAAACCTAGAATTGTTGTTGCAAAACCACCATGCAACACCCTTGTCCGTAGTTGCAGAGGTTTGAGAAAAAGTACCCTGTCCAACTACCCAAGGCAGCCTCCACACTTAACTGCCTGCTAGCGCATACTTAAGTGCCTGTAATAAACCTTACCAGCCTCTCAAGACCCTAGAATCGCCTACTCTATGCGAATCGCACCACATAGGATTACCGTCGACTCTATCTCATGGGCCCCGGCTGCACTCTCACCACACAGCATAACCGAACGGACAGACGCGTGAGACTTCAATAATCGTCAAGAAATTATTGAAACACCGCTGCTACCATTGTAATAACCCGTTATACACCATTGTAATATCCCGTTATATCGTGATATCTTTATTGTAATACCCTGTCCACACTTAAAAACATAATATTGTACACTGAACACTGTACACTCCTCTTCCTCTCTTCACTTAATAACCCAGCTCAACTCTGTTACAGTGCAGTATGACCCCTCACCGGACTGCCACGAATATAAACTGAATATTAACTGAGGACGGTACATCCATAACAAGGGTTATGGATAGAACAATAAGTTAATAAACACTGCCACCACCTTCCCGTCCAACCATACCTGAATGTGTCTATCACCGATTCCCCAGGAAGGCAAGGAATCAGTAATCACTGTTGGGAATTAGTTTGTTTAGCTTACTTTACTTATTTAAATCCAAGGGCAACTTTAATATTTACTAAATGGAGGAGAACATGGGGGTTTCCAATTCACCACACAAAAATGACAAGGTAGAGAAAATATATCAAAGGGGAGTTAAGTGAATACCACTGGATAAGTTATCACATTTATTGTATGAATCATGTAAATTAAGACAATTTGGATATATACCCTATTCTATTCCCCTAGAGGCATGATGGATATCTACTCAGGACATGAAACAAGTGCACAATACCTTAAATGACACACTACGGCCAGATGTTGATGGCGTCCCTCAGCCCCTTTGGATGCGGGCTGGCAGCCCTCCAGTCCCGAAACACTCCCAAGACACACTAAATGAAATTTTGTTTTACCAGCTTATTGCTGGGAAGGATTACACCTCCCACCATCTAATACAGCCCCAGGGCTCCACCCATTATTTTGGCAATGGCCAACCATTTAACACTAGGCCTGAGGTCTGGCTCTCTAGGGCCAATAAGGACTTGGACCTTATCTCCCGCCAATCATCTTCCCTGAGGTGCCGTGGGAGGCTACATGAATTCCTGAAGATTGAGTCAGTACTCCCCGGCTATGCGATGGGGACAAGGTACCACTGTATTGGATACCCGCAACTAGTGCACCTCCCGAGCAATGTTTACCAAAACTGATAATTTATGTTCAAGCCCGTCTCCAGCAAGATAAAGGGTAGGGACATTTGACTCGACTGGTATGGGGAAGGGACCGTTGAGAGGGGAGAGAGAGGGAATGAGAGGGGGAGAGAGGGGGATGGAGAGGGGAAATCCGAGTGGGGAGGATTGAGTGGGGACGCAAGGTATCACAGAGGTCGGCTGCACGACCACCCCTCAGGTCAACTCCTTGGACCTTGACAAATGGGGCGACAGGGGGGGGGTGAAGGGGGAAGACGAATGACGGGTAAGGGGAGGGGAGAAAGGGAGAAGCGAAGAAGGAAGGAGGGGAGAAGGAAGGAGGGGAGAGGGGGAAGGGAGAACCAATGATCTGAGCACCAGATCATTAAACTTGGTTCGTCCTCGCCTACACGCTGTAATCATGGAAAATTGGGTGACATTTGACTAGGCTAGAAATTTATTTCATTATTCACTGATATTAGAGAATAACGTTGAAAGAAAATAAAGTTGTGTTTGTGGTCGGCTGATGTTATAACGACAGGCTACCCACAGTAATAAACTATGGAATGATGTATCAAACTACAATGTATACTTAACATAGGCATGTTGGAACACTTAGGCCAGCCGATATCACTTCTGCTAGACCCTGACGTTCACTGCTGTGGATGATTAATTGCGGAACGAGACTATTTTCGTAGACGTGTAATTAAACAGTAATTAATGCTGCACGACAACGTGATCTTGATGTAATGGCTACCGCTTGCAGAGGCGCTCGCACTCTTGGCGGAGCCATATGCTTGAAAGACGCCTCCCTCATGCCCCGACGCCCGATCATGGTAGAGATGCTCATAGCTATCCCAGACTTAAACCAATTTGGTTTACCATTAATTATTTTGGGAAATGAAGGAGTACAATTTAAACTAACATCACCAATAAATATATTGGACAATAATACATCTTCTTGTAAGACAATTGATCTAATTAACATTGCACAAATTGAACGAGAAGGTTCGACGTGTATTTATTTTACACCGCAGTAATATTTTACTGGAATAATTAATTTGGTTGAATAGCCGAGCTCAGCACACATAAGTATGAGAAATGGTTATTTCTTTCATAATGAACAAAATTTTTAGAAAGAAAGAATAATTAACTGAACTTTATATATGTCCAACATGTGTGGGAGACTTCATGTTTAAGCCTGCTATCGACGCCTGGCGTCATGATGGCTGGGAATTTTCTGGCTAAATTGTGCCTTACTATGGAAACGCTAAAGCTATTAATTCTACATGTTAGTGTTATTAGTAAATATTAATATTAAGAGTTAAGGGAAAATAATCTGTTGGTTATTTCCAACACACCACCTTCCCCTACCCCTCTCCACCTTCCTTACCCTTCATAACCTTCCCTACCCTTCGCCACCTTCCATTTCTCTTCACCTTCTTCTCGTACTCATCACATTTCCTCCCCTTCATCACCTTCCTTACCCTTCACCACGTTCCTTACCCTTCACCACCTTCCTTACCCCTTCACCACCTTCCATACCCTTCACCACCTTCCTTACCCCTTCACCACCTTCCATACCCTTCACCACCTTCCCTTACTCTTCACTACTTTCCCTACTCTTCACTACCATCCTTTCCCTTCACCATCTTCCCTACCCTTCACAACCTACCATATCATTCGCCATCTTCTTTACCCTTCACCCTCTTCCCTACCCTTCACAACCAACCCAAACCTTCACAAGCTTCCTTACCTAGTTGTTTACATAATTTTTGGACCCCATACTCATCCTGTGGGTGGTATTGGACCCCATAACCCATCCTGTGGGTGGTTGGAGCCCCATACCCATCCAGTGGGTGATAGTGGACATCCTACTCATCCTGTGGGTGGTATTGGACCCCAATACCCATCCTGTGGGTGAGTTGGAGCCCCATACCCATCCAGTGGGTGACAGTGGACGCCATACTCATCCTGTGCATGGTATTGGACCCCATACCCATCCTGTAGGGTGGTTGTGAGCCCCATACACATTCTGTGGGTGGTAGTGGACGCCATACTCATCCTGTGGGTGGTATTGGACCTCATACCCATCCTGTGGGTGGTTGGAGCCCCATACCCATCCAGTGGGGTGGACAGTGGACGCCATACTCATCCTGTGAGTGGTATTGGACCCCATACCCATCCTGTGGGGTGGTTGTGGAGCCCCATGCACATCCTGTCGGTGGTAGTGGACGCCATACACAACCAGTGGATGGTATTGGACCCCCATACCCTTCCTGTGGGTGGATGTGGGTGGATGGATGATCCCCATACCCATCCTGTGGGTGGATGTGGACCCCCATACCCATCCTGCGGGTAGTATTGGACCCCTTACCCACCTAACAGGTTTTAGTGGACCCTATACGCATCCTAAGTGTGATATAGTAGACACCACACCATTTGCAGTCGTTTACCCATAGACAACATAACATCGTTTTCTGTTAGCGTTCCTCAGAACATTCTTTAAATATTTCTAAGGCACAAACTACTGTATATTATATTGATTGGTGAAGCACTGGTATTCTATGTAATAATTTAAAGTGCTTATTATAATTTACTAAGAACAACTAATATTTCTCAAAACAAAACTACGAGCCTTCAAATAGGATGTAGCTGATTTGTAATATTCTAAGAGCCATGGACAATAGTAGGTAAATTTCACAACCCACTGTGGGTACTGAAAACTACATTTTCATTATACGTGAACCAATCACGCTATTCTGCTAATCTACAGGTTGATGGACGGGTACTGTGAGACGTAAATTGTACGTGAGGAAGAGTTTGGGCCTTGGTAAAAAAAATAACTCGGAATATACCACATATGTACTAAATCACATTCAACTATATGAACTTTAAGCTTAAGTCATATATGTGCTGTCTTGTGTGAGGCGGGTTGGGTGATGGGGTAAGGAAGGTGGTGAAGTGTAGGGAAGGTGGTGAAGGGTAGGGAAGGTGGTGAAGGGGTAAGGAAAGGTGTGGAAGGGTAAGGAAGGTGGAAAGAGGGTAAGGAAAGATGGTGAAGAGTAGGGTAAAGTGGGTGAAG
>WNGS01162566.1:0-13305 GCA_020271785.1 Procambarus virginalis | reverse complement strand
TCACCAAGGTACAAGTAGCACCATTAGTGTGTAAGTAACATCACAAGGTACAAGTTGCACCATTAACGTGTAAGTAAAACATCACAAGGTACAAGTAGCACCATTAGTGTGTAAGTAACATCACCAAGGTACAGTAGCACCATTAACGTGTAAGTAACATCACCAAGGTACAAGTAGCACCATTAGTGTGTAAGTAACATCACCAAGGTACAAGTTGCACCATTAACGTGTAAGTAACATCACCAAGGTACAAGTAGCACCATTAACGTGTAAGTAACATCACCAAGGTACAAGTAGCACCATTAGTGTAAGTAAATCACCAAGGTAAAGTAAGCACCATTAACGTGTAAATAACATCACCAAGGTACAAGTAGCATCATTAACGTGTAAGTAAACTCACCAAGGTACAGTAGCACCATTAGTGTGTAAGTAACATCACAAGGTACAAGTAGCACCATAACGTGTAAGTAACATCACCAAGGTACAAGTAGCATCATTAACGTGTAAGAACATCACCAAGGTACAAGTAGCACCATTAGTGTGTAAGTAACATCACCAAGGTACAAGTTGCACCATTAACGTGTAAGTAACATCACCAAGGTACAAGTAGCATCATTAACGTGAGTAACATCACCAAGGTACAAGTAGCACCATTAGTGTGTAAGTAACATCACCAAGGTACAAGTTGCACCATTAACGTGTAAGTAACATCACCAAGGTACAAGTAGCATCATTAACGTGTAAGTAACATCACCAAGGTACAAGTAGCATCATTAACGTGTAAGTAACATCACCAAGGTACAAGTAGCACCATTAGTGTGTAAGTAACATCACCAAGGTACAAGTTGCACCATTAACGTGTAAATAACATCACAAAGGTACAAGTAGCATCATTAACGTGTAAGTAACATCACCAGGTACAAGTAGCATCATTAACGTGTAACACCACCAAGGTACAAGTAGCATCATTAACGTGTAACACCACCAAGGTACAAGTAGCATCATTAGCGTGTAAGTAACACCACCAAGGTACAAGTAGCACCATAGTGTGTAAGTAACACCACCAAGGTACAAGTAGCACCATTAGTGTGTAAGTAACATCACCAAGGTACAAGTAGCACCATTAGTGTGTAAGTAACATCCAAGGTACAAGTAGCACCATTAGTGTGTAAGTAACATCACCAAGGTACAAGTAGCACCATTAGTGTGTAAGTAACATCACCAAGGTACAAGTTGCACCATTAACGTGTAACACCACCAAGGTACAAGTAGCATCATTAGCGTGTAAGTAACATCACCAAGGTACAAGTAGCACCATTAGTGTGTAAGTAACATCACCAAGGTACAAGTAGCACCATAGTGTGTAAGTAACATCACCAAGGTACAAGTTGCACCATTAACGTGTAACCACCACCAAGGTAAGTAACACCATTAGTGTGTAAGTAACATCACCAAGGTACAAGTAACACCATTAGGTGTAAGTAACATCACCAAGGTACAAGTAGCATCATTAGCGTGTAAGTAACATCACCAAGGTACAAGTAGCACCATTAGCGTGTAAGTAACATCACCAAGATACAAGTAACACCATTAGCGTGTAAGTAACATCACCAAGGTACAAGTAGCACCATTAGGTGGTAAGTAACATCACCAAGGTACAAGTAGCACCATTAGCGTGTAAGTAACATCACCAAGGTACAAGTAACACCATTAGTGTGTAAGTAACATCACCAAGGTACAAGTACACCATTAGTGTGTAAGTACATCACCAAGGTACAAGTAGCATCATTAGCGTGTAGAACATCACCAAGGTACAAGTAGCACCATTAGCGTGTAAGTAACATCACCAAGATACAAGTAACACCATTAGCGTGTAAGTAACATCACCAAGGTACAAGTAGCACCATTAGGTTGTACAGCTCACCAGCGGACCTGTTGATACCATCTGGTCAATGACGGCTCTTAGAGTCTCACTCGCTTAATAAACTCTCTACGTTATTGCCACAAAAAATCACGAGGTCGTCTCATTATCCGAGTTCACTAGACGAGCTAACCAAATGTGTGTTTTAATGAGTCCACATCTTGGACTCAAGGTATTGTTTGGTGTTCTTAAGTGCATGTTTTGTGTTCTCACTTATATTTTTTGTTTACTGGTTTATGTTTGTTTTCGTTATTACGATATATTTTAGTTTGTAACTGTTATGATTATATATATATATATATATATATATATATTTATATATATATTATAGATATATATAATATATATATGATATATATATATATATATATATATATATGTGGAGGCGGGAGGCCAGACGCCTGGGGCTGGCCTCACTCAACGCTGGAGAGTGGTTGCTGTATAGTAGGTGCTCAACCAGGTCGGGTCAGGGTCGCTAAATGATCACGGGCCAAGGTCACGATTTTGGCACTTGTCACCAGCTACCATGTCACTAAATACTTCAAAAACAAATATCTCCCAAACAGTTATTTTTCTTGCAGCTTTGCTAACATTAAGTACTGATCTTGGGGAAAATTAACATAAATTTTTTGGTTATCATAATTGCTTGTTGCAGCAAAAAGACGTATCTTTAGATGTCAAAATCTCCACGGCACCACGCACGGTACAAGGTTTCCCAATGTCAAGAAACTGCTGTTCTAAAGTGACCTTATCCTAACCTACCAGAGGACCAAAACAGAAAACGGAACAGTATGTCAATTTCGCGAGCCGCTTCATTTTTCTAATACGACGATTTTTGGCCTTAGGTAAATTATGAGAGAGAATGCGACGCTCTTATTAGGAGGACGGGTTGTCCAGCCAATCCTCCCCAGTGAAAACAATCCGAGTCTGAAATTAAGGTTTATATGTTATCAATAGTTTTTAGCAGTATTTGAATTCATTACATGTTCTTAAAAGAGAGAGGTAGAGGTAGAGAAAGATGTGAGAGAGAGAGAGAGGGAGAGATCCAGACCCGGGCACCACCGGGTGCCCCATGTAGTTAACGTATGAATGTTTGGGATGGGTAAGTGTGTGTTATGTAAGGGTGTTATGTTGGTCTTTGGAAAGTGTTGTTTTGGTCTCTGGTGTATAGTCGATTCCTGCCTGAATATCATTATTGGTGGCCACGTTACCTGTCCTCAGACGGAACTCATCACTTCAAAACCATTCATACTTATCCGCCTGCTCATGAAAACGGACTGACCAAGACACATGCTACCAAAGACCTACGATGACCCCAGACCCAAACGACCAAAGACTCAGGCTGACCACAGACTCAGGCTGACCAAAGACCCAAGCTGACAAGACCCAAGCTGACCAAAGACCCAAGCGACCAAAGACTCAGGCTGACCAAAGACCCACCAGAAAGCGGTACAAACGACACTGTCGACACGTCATTGAGAAAGTGGTGTCACCTGCACTTTTACTCACCAATGTTTCTTTTATTTGCTTCCGTTATACATAGTCCAACTGTATTACCTTATCAAGAGAACGTAATAGTGTCATTATTTAGTATTGTGTAATACCTTCACCCTCCGCCCAGACCACGAGACTTGTGGGCCGGGAGATGGACTGCGGAACTATTTGTAGTACAAATGAAATGATATACGCAGAATACATTAATTATTGAGCTGTATTATATGGAAATAAACTTGCAAATGATAAGAGCAAATGATTAGCGGGAACTAATAGTGTCCACCTAACCGACACTGTGACCAAGGGAAGGGAAGCCAAGCCGTTACGACTATATAGCGCTTGGAAGGGATCAGGATAAGGATTTGGATGGGACGGATGAAAGGAATGGTGGACGTTCAATCCCCGAGTGTCGAAGGAACCATTTGGACGATCGGGGATTGAACGCCGACATGTATGACGGTGAGCGTCGCTCTACCGTCGAGCCAAGTGGTTGGGCATGTGACTCCGAGACCGGAGTCTTTAAGGACCTCATATATCGTGGGTCTGAGGTCTCCTTCAAAAACCGTGGTCCGCGAGGGTCTCCCAGACCGCGAATAGCGAGGCGGGTTGACTGTTGTTGTTTAAGATTCGCTACCTGGAACAAACAGTTCCAGGTAGCACGGGCTATGGTGAGCCCGTAGTTCTTGGCGGGGTGACGTCCTCCCGGGGCCCGCGGGGGACACTAGCCTGCAGCCTCTTCCTTTATGCCCTCTTAATCTCCACTATTTAGTCGAAATTCTTTCAGCGGTGTTCGGCCAAATCTATAGGCTTTGTATACATACAGCGGCATATATAAATACATACATATATATGCATCCAAATGTGAAATAGTCTCTCGCACCCAGACATCACTGGCCAAATAAAAAATGTTCTTCCAGACATTCTCGTTGTCGAGCCACCTGACTGCACCCTCCTGGGTGCCCCATTGACCCGCAAGCAATCGAGGAGGTCCTGGATGCAAAAATCACTGATGTAAGGAGAATGCTGGTCATGATTGATGCCCATGATGCTCTCTTCTCCTCACATGATGCCTATCTCTTCCTAAGTTGACTTACTTTCTGAGGTGTTCTCCATCCTACAACAGCCTAAATTAAATGAGTATGACACTCTTCTGAGGTCCATGCTGGTGAAAGTCCTGAACCTGCCATTGGACGACTCTCAGTGGGAACAAGCAACTCTCCCTGTAGGACTCAGCGACCTTGGTGTCTGCACAGCCTCCCAGATTGCTCTACCAGCCTTCCTTTCCTCTCTCATGCATCGCACGACCTCGCAAGAGATATCCTACCTGAGTGATTTAGCAGGAATACAAGATCTTGCTTTCACTGAATGTTCAAATCAGTGGGATGTTCTGGCAGCCCCAGCAACATTATAGAGCCAACAAAACAACACAAACAGTCCAGCTGGGACCACCCACTAGTGGAAATAGTAGCTGATGCCATGCTCAGCGCCGCAACATTAGACAAGGAGAAAGCCCGCCTCAGAGCAGTGCGTGCTCCCCATGCAGGAGACTTCCTTCTGGCAGTACCATGTCAGCAATGGGAACGCGCCTAGATCCAGAATCCCTTCGTGTAGCAGTGGCCCTCCGCCTTGGTGCCCCAATTCACACTGGATACAAGTGTATTTGCAACAGGGTGGAAGCAGACCAATATGGACTGCATGGGTTGTACTGCGGAAGCACAAAGGGCTGGCATGCAAGACACAACGAGGTCAATGACGTCATCAAGAGGAGCCTCGTCTCAGCTCAGTGCCCAGCAGAGAGAGAACCTCGCATCCTAGGGGACTAAAACCCGGATGACCCAGCACTTCGCCCTGATGTATACTATATATACTCTTGGAAAAGGGGCAAACAGCTGGTGTGGAACTACACGCGTATATCCACCCTGGCTGACACCTATGTACACCTCGAAGCTGATCAAGCAGGTGGGGCGGCCAACCATAGGGAAATAGCAAAATCAGCCAAATACAGGCGATTGGAAGGTCAATACACCTTTGTTCCCATAGCGTCTGAGACGCATGGCTCCTGGGGTAAGAGTGCCTTGGGATTTCTCAAGGAATTGGGCTCCAAGCTCATTGACGTCACCAGAGACCCAAGGGCTTCCAGTTTTTTGTTTCAGCGCCTCAGTGTGGCGATCCAGAGGGGAAATGCTTGCTGCATCCTTGGTTCCTGTCCGGAAGCAGAGGAGCTTCAAGAGATCCATAACCTCTAAGCACTTTTTGTATTACCAATGTATATCTTGTAACCATTAAATATATAATAAAGCACAAAAAACACAACAAAAGGAAGGGGGGGTAGGAGAATGGCATACAGAAACTGTATTGGAGGGGACCTAAACATTCCCTCTAATGCGTTATGTGTGGTTTCCACGAGGCTAAGGGTCCCCATCATCCGCCAGAGGTGGTACTCCCTTCCATTTAAACACAACACACACACACACACACACACAACACACACAAAACACCATACATATATATATATATATATATATATATATAATATATATATATATATATATATATATACATATAGAAACATACATCAAGTAACTCATTTTCAAATATACATGAATACACAAATATATACAAACAACATACATACAAAAATATAAATGAACACTCAGAATACATACATACATACTGTATATGTTAACTGACATACGGGTTTAACAAAATAATCAGCACTTTAATAAATAACACTAACAATGTTAGGTGACGTAAAGTAATACTGATGTTAGTAATATCATAAGATTATTATTAACATTTATTACAAATTATGATAATTGTGGTTTGTTTAATTATCATTACTGATCATAATATTATTATATTTACAATATATTAATATTATTATATTATATATTATAATAATTATTATTATTATTATATTATTTTATATTATTATATTATATCATTCATCATCGTTTTATTGCAATATTTTTATTTTTTATTTTTGTATTGCACTAATGAGATGCAGTGTTGCAAAGACCTGGTGGAGGGAGAAGCAACAATGGCCAGTACGAAGAGTGTGTAGGGTGACATATTCGGTGGTAATTGGCAACATCATCATTATGCAAATTAGGCTGCGGCTCACGTATGCAAGGTCGAAATTCATTATTGTTCATATTTATTAGCGATTAGTAGTCTAAACGCCTGTAGCGAGGACGGGGCTACCGCTGGGTGGCGGCATTATGCGCCAGTGGATTCTTGTCTTCAATAAAATTCTTCTGTGAAGGCGATTAATATTCTTGGTGCTACATATTTTAGTCTTAAGACAAATATCCGTCATGTTGGGTTTGGACCTGATGTGGTTTGATGAGGCATGTTGGCTGTATTGTGGCCTGGAGGCTTGTGAAGCTGTGTATGTTTATTTTGGAGGTGAGTGGTCCATATATTCCTTGTTACTGTACAGGGGGCGGGGGTCAGTGTAGGAGGGGTGGGGGTCAGTGTAGAGGGAGGTGGGGGTCAGTGTAGAGGGGAGGTGGGGTATAGTGTATATTCCTGAAGGGAGTGTAGAGGGAGGTGGGGTCAGTGTACCCCACCTCCCTCTACACTCCCTTCAGGATATACACTATACCCCACCTCCCCTCTACACTGACCCCACCTCCCTCTACACTGACCCCCACCCCCCTCTACACTGACCCCAGCCCCTGTACAGTAACAAGGAATATATGGACCACTCACCTCCAAAATAAACATACACAGCTTCACAAGCCTCCAGGGCCACAATACAGCCAACATGCCTCATAAACACATCATGTCCAAACCCAACATGACGGATATTTGTCTTAAGACTAAAATATGTAAGCACAAGAATATTAATCGCTTCACAGAAGAATTTTATGAAGACAAGAATCCACTGGCGCATAATGCCGGCCACCCAGCGGTAGCCCGTCCTCGCTACAGGCGTTTAGATACTAATCGCTAAATAAATATGAACAATAATGAATTTCGACCTTGCATACGTGAGCCGCAGCCTAATTTGCATAATGATGATGTTGCAATTACCACCGAATATGGTCACCCTACACACTCTTCGTACTGGCCATTGTTGCTTCTCCCTCCACCAGGTCTTGGCAACACTGCATCTCATGTAGTGCAATACAAAAATAAAAAATAAAATATTGCAATTAAAACGATGATGATGATAATATAATAATAATAATAAGATAATAATAATAATAATAATAATTATTTAATAATAATAAATAATAATAATTAATATATTGTAAAATAATAATAATATTATAGATCAGTAATGATAATAAACAAACCACAATTATCATAATTTGTAATAAATGGTTAATAATAATCTTATGATTATTACTAACATCAGTATTACTTTACGTCACCTAACATGTTAGTGTTATTTATTAAAGTGCTGATTATTTTGTTAAACCCGTTATGTCAGTTAACATATACAGTATGTATATGTATTCTGAGTGTTCATTTATATTTTTATGTATGTTGTTTGTATATATTTGTGTATCATGTATATTTGAAAATGAGTTACTTGATGTATGTTTCTATATGTATATATATATATTATATATATATATATATAATATATATATAATATATATATATGTATGTGGTGTGTGTGGTGTGTGTGGTGTGTGTGTGTGTGTGTGTTTTAAATGGAAGGGATGTACCACCTCTGGCTGGATGATGGGGACCCTTAGCCTCGGAGGAAACCACACATAACGCATTAGAGGGAATGTTTAGGTCCCTCCAATACAGTTTCTGTATGCCATTCTCCTACCACCCCCTTCCTTTTGTGTGTTTTTTGTGCTTATTATATATTTAATGGTTACAAGATATACATTGGTAAATACAAAAAGTGCTTAGAGGTTATGGTGGATCTCTGAAGCTCCTTGCTTCGGACAGGAAACCAAGGATGCAGCAAGCATTTCCCCTCTGGATCGCCACACTGAGGCGCTGAAACAAAAAACTGGAAGCCCTTGGGTCTCTGGTGACGTCAATGAGCTTGGAGCCCAATTCCTTGAGAAATCCCAAGGCACTCTTACCCCAGGAGCCATGCGTCTCAGACGCTATGGGAACAAAGGTGTATTGACCTTCCAATCGCCTGTATTTGGCTGATTTTGCTATTTCCTATGGTTGGCCGCCCCACCTGCTTGATCAGCTTCGAGGTGTACATAGGTGTCAGCCAGGGTGGATATACGCGTGTAGTTCCACACCAGCTGTTTGCCCCTTTTCCAGAGGGTATATAGTATACATCAGGGCGAAGTGCTGGGTCATCCGGGTTTTAGTCCCCTAGGATGCGAGGTTCTCTCTCTGCTGGGCACTGAGCTGAGACGAGGCTCCTCTTGATGACGTCATTGACCTCGTTGTGTCTTGCATGCCAGCCCTTGTGCTTCCGCAGTACAACCCATGCAGTCCATATTGGTCTGCTTCCACCCTGTTGCAAATACACTTGTATCCAGTGTGAATTGGGGCACCAAGGCGGAGGGCACTGCTACACGAAGGGATTCTGGATCTAGGCGCGTTCCCATTGCTGACATGGTACTGCAGAAGGAAGTTCCTGCATGGGGAGCACGCACTGCTCTGAGGCGGGCTTTCTCCTTGTCTAATGTTGCGGCGCTGAGCATGGCACCAGCTACTATTTCCACTAGTGGGTGGTCCAGCTGGACTGTTTGTGTTTTTTGTTGGCTCATAATGGGTGCTGGGTGGCTGCAAGAGCATCCCATGATTTGAACATTCAGTGAAAGCAAGATCTTGTATTCCTGCTAAATCACTCAGGTCAGAGGATATCTCTTGCGAGGTCGTGCGATGCATGAGAGGAGGAAAGGAAGGCGGTAGAGCGGTAGAGCAATCTGGGAGGCTGTGCAGACACCAAGGTCGCTGAGTCCTACAGGGAGAGTGCTTGTTCCCACTGAGAGTCGTCCAAGGCAGGTTCAGGACTTTCACCAGCATGGACCTCAGAAGAGTGTCATACTCATTTAATTTAGGGCTGTTGTAGGATGGAGAACACCTCAGAAAGTAAGTCAACTTAGGAAGAGATAGGCATCATGTGAGGAGGAAGAGAGCATCATGGGCATCAATCATGACCAGCAGGTGTAAATCACTTTAGAACAGCAGTTTCTTGACATTGGGAAACCTTGTACCGGTGCGTGGTGCCGTGGAAATTTTGACATCTAAAGATACGTCTTTTTGCTGCAACAAGCAATTATGATAACCAGAAAATTTATGTTAATTTTCCCCAAGATCAGTACTTAATGTTTAGCAAAGCTGCAAGAAAAATAACTGTTTGGAGATATTTGTTTTTGAAGTATTTAGTGACATGGTAGCTGGTGACAAGTGCCAAAATCGTGACCTTGGCCCGGTGATCATTTAGCGACCCTGACCCGACCTGGTTGAGCACCTACTATACAGCAACCACTCTCCAGCGTTGAGTGAGGCTAGCCCCAGGCGTCTGGCCTCCCGCCTCCAACAAACATATATATATATATATATATATATATATATATATATATATATATATATATATATATGTACATACCAGTTGCGTTGCTCCTGGGAGTATGGGTTCGAGTCACTTCTGGGGTGTGAGTTTTCATTCGCATATAGTCCTGGGGACCATTCAGGCTTGTTCGCATATATATATATATATATATATATATATATATATATATATATATATATATATATATATATATATATATATATATATAGTTCTATTGAACTCGGATATATATATATATATATATATATATATATATATATATATATATATATATATATATATATATATATATATATATATATATAATCAATAAAAAGTTACAAAACTAAAAATATTATCGTATATAACGAAAACAAAACATAAACCATTTAATAAAAAAAATATAAGTGAGAACACCAAAACAATGCACTTAAGAACACCAAAACAATACCTTGAGTCCAAGATGTGGACTCATTAAAACACACATTTGGTTAGCTCGTCTAGTGAACTCGGATAATTGAGACGACCTCGTGATTTTTTGTGGCAATAACGTAGAGAGTTTATTAAGCGAGTGAGACTCTAAGAGCCGTCATTGACCAGATGGTATCAACAGGTCCGTTGGTGAGCTGTACAACCTAATGGTGCTACTTGTACCTTGGTGATGTTACTTACACGCTAATGGTGTTACTTGTATCTTGGTGATGTTACTTACACGCTAATGGTGCTACTTGTACCTTGGTGATGTTACTTACACGCTAATGATGCTACTTGTACCTTGGTGGTGTTACACGTTAATGGTGCAACTTGTACCTTAGTGATGTTACTTAAACGCTAATGGTGCTACTTGTACCTTGGTGGTGTTACACGTTAATGGTGCAATTTGTACCTTGGTGATGTTACTTACACACTAATGGTGCTACTTGTACCTTGGTGATGTTACTTACACGCTAATGGTGTTACTTGTATCTTGGTGATGTTACTTACACGCTAATGGTGCTACTTGTACCTTGGTGATGTTACACGTTAATGGTGCAACTTGTACCTTGGTGATGTTACTTACACACTAATGGTGCTACTTGTACCTTGGTGATGTTACTTACACACTAATGGTGCAACTTGTACCTTGGTGATGTTACTTACACACTAATGGTGCAACTTGTACCTTGGTGATGTTACTTACACACTAATGGTGCAACTTGTACCTTGGTGATGTTACTTACACACTAATGGTGCTACTTGTACCTTGGTGATGTTACTTACACACTAATGGTGCTACTTGTACCTTGGTGGTGTTACACGTTAATGGTGCAACTTGTACCTTGGTGATGTGTTTACAAACTCCGATGATGTTGACGAAGCCAGGAAACACACTACCGCAAACGGCCCATCGGGGGACGTGTCTCAACCCGTGTTAATCTGACCTCGTAACAAACGAGCCACTCGGCCGCTCTCGAAGCCGCCTCGAATTCCGAATTCATCATTGTCAAAATCGCGGCGGCAGGTGTGAAGTGCAGCTATACGCTATATAAGAGCTATGCACGCTATGCTATAAGAGCCATACTCCAGCATTGTCAGCTAACTGCTGCTGGCGACGCTTGAACGATTCCAACCAATTCTTAATTAAGGGCAGCCTCGCTCCACGGGCTGAGTGGGCTTCGTAACAGCGGGGCTTCACCACCACCACCATCCTCCTCTGCCTCACTTCCCATCACTCAAAATTGTGGAAAAAAATAAGCAATCACTATTCTTTAAGTGTTCCTGAATAGCTAATGCTGATGTTACAGCTGCAACTACAGTTGTTTATACAATACTGCATATACTCGTACAATGTCGACGATACAATGAATTCAGCAGCTATCACAGGTGTTATCACTGCTTGTATTGTTCGTGCTGCCGCTGCTGCTGCCGCCGCTGCTGCTGCTGCTGCTGCTGCTGCTGCTGCTGCTGCTGTTGTTGCTGCTGCTGCTGCTGCTGCCGCTGTTGCTGCTGCTGCTGCTGCTGCTGCCTTGTATCCCTTGTACTTCACGAGACTATAGTCAGCTGCTGCTCTTTATTAGCGATTACTGCGTTAATAACTTGTTTATGTTTTATTGTTTATTGGTATATTTCCCCCTCACAGTGCACAAGAGGTTGGCAGGGGTGGGCGGGAGCCACCCAGGTGGATGGCAAGGTGGGCGGGTGCCACCCAGGTGGATGGCAGGGGTGGGCGGGAGCCACCCAGGTGGATGGCAAGGATGGGCGGGAGCCACCCAGGTGGATGGCAAGGGTGGGCGGGAGCCACCCAGGTGGATGGCAGGGGTGGGCGGGAGCCACCCAGGTGGATGGCAAGGGTGGGCGGGAGCCACCCAGGTGGATGGCAGGGGTGGGCGGGAGCCACCCAGGTGGATGGCAGGGTGGGCGGGTGCCACCCACTAGGATGACAGGGGTGGGCGGGTGCCACCCACTAGGATGACAGGGGTGGGCGGGTGCCACCCAAGTGGATGACAGGGGTGGGCGGGAGCCACCCAGGTGGATGGCAGGGGTGGGCGGGTGCCACCCACTAGGATGACAGGGGTGGGCGGGTGCCACCCAAGTGGATGACAGGGGTGGGCGGGAGCCACCCAGGTGGATGGCAGGGGTGGGCGGGTGCCACCCACGAGGATGGCAGGGGTGGGCGGGAGCCACCCACGAGGATGGCAGGGGTGGGCGGGAGCCACCCAAGTGGATGGCAAGGGTGGGCGGGTGCCACCCAGGTGGATGGCAGGGGTGGGCGGGAGCCACCCACGAGGAAGGCAGGGGAGGGCGGGAGCCACCCACGAGGATGGCAGGGGCGGGCGGGAGCCACCCACGAGGATGGCAGGGGCGGGCGGGAGCCACCCACGAGGATGGCAGGGTGGGCGGGAGCCACCCACGAGGATGGCAGGGGTGGGCGGGAGCCACCCACGAGGATGGCAGGGGTGGGCGGGTGCCACCCACTAGGATGACAGGGGTGGGCGGGAGCCACCCACGAGGATGGCAGGGGTGGGCGGGTGCCACCCACGAGGATGGCAGGGGTGGGCGGGAGCCACCCACGAGGATGGCAGGGGTGGGCGGGAGCCACCCACGAGGATGGCAGGGGCGGGCTGGAAGGCATCCTGGCGGGCGACTCATCAAAGCATACTTGCTTGTCATATTCTAATTACATCATAATTACAACCCATGTCCTTCTTGCCCTTCTTTACCCACTCCGGCCCATCCGTGTTCCCCTTCCTCACCTTCTTCATAATCCTTCTCAGGGGTAGTGGCAACGCTGTGGGCAGGACCAGGGGGTAGTGGCAACGCTGTGGGCAGGACCAGGGGGTAGTGGCAACGCTGTGGGCAGGACCAGGGGGGTAGTGGCAACGCTGTGGGCAGGACCAGGGGTAGTGGCAACGCTGTG
>WNGS01162564.1:20953-31029 GCA_020271785.1 Procambarus virginalis | reverse complement strand
TATGGGATCCAGTAAGTAAGTAAGTAATTATCAATAGAAGGCACCAAACCGGGAAGGCTATGTAGCACCATCAAAAATGCGGGATAATCAGAGGGCGCTAAATATCACCAAGGATGCCAATACGAGAACAAAAACGCATAAGGCAAACGATATCAAAAGTATCAGAGTCGCCAAGAATTCTATCGAGGGACAAACGACTGCGGGGGGCAGTCGGAAAACAAGACACACGCTCGTCCTGGAAGTCAGGACATTCAACAAGGATATGTACGACCGTAAAGGGGACAATGCAATTCGGACAATAAGGAGCAGGGCGGCGCTCCATTAAGTGACCGTGAGTTAAACGGGTATGGCCAAGACGTAACCTAGCCAGAGCCGTTTTCCACTGTCGGTTATGGTGGCAGGAGGAAGGCCACTGGGACACACGACTCTTGAGAGTACGCAGTTTGTTACCAATAACAGAAGACCAACAACGCTGCCAACGGGCAAGGATGGAGGCATGAATAACTGGGTAAAAGTCAGAATAAGGAACACCTTTACGGGAGACGGGACAAGTGCGGATAGCGTCCTTAGCGGCAGTATCCGCACGCTCATTTAAAGGGACACCAACATGGCTGGGAACCCAGCAAAACGCAACCGACTTAAATTTACTGGAGATAAGAAACAACCAATGTTGAATCTCGACGACCACAGGGTGGACGGGATTAAAGGACCCTAAAGCCATGAGGGCACTACGAGAGTCAACTACTACCACGAAGGAGGACTGTCTCCGGGAAAGCAGGAGACGAAGAGCATAGAGAATAGCATAGAGTTCTGCTGTGAAGATGCTAGCCTCAGGAGGAAGGCGACACATATAAGTCTGGTCAGGAAAAACAACAGAGTAGCCCACACCATCAGCAGACTTTGACCCGTCGGTGAAGATGGGAACGGAGTGGGAGTGAGAAGAAAAGTGCTCAAGGAAGAGGCGTTTCAGAACTGTAGGAGGGGTAAAAGCTTTAGTGATGCGGGTCAGAGAAGTACAAAATTTGGGAAAGGGGACCCTCCACGGGGGTAAGGAGGGAACAATACGAGGAGAAACATTAGTAAGATGAACCGAAAGAGAATCTTGTAAGCGAGACAAACGGACAGAAAGAGGAAGGAGGTGAAGAGGAACAGGAACTACAGGAGGGGTAAAAGTCAAAGCACGATAGAGGCGAGAGTGAGGATGCTGTAAGGATCGCGCTAGATAGCGAAGACTGTAACGATCACGGCGATCCTGGAGAGACAGAAAGCCAGTGTCAGCGTACAAACTGAGGGTAGGAGTGGAACGAAAAGCACCAGAGCTGAGGCGCAACCCAGTATGGTGCAAAGGATCAAGACGGCGAAGAGTAGAAGGAGAAGCAGAAGAGTATGCAGGACAACCATAATCAAGCTTAGACAGCACGAGAGAGGAATGCAAATAGAGGAGCGTGCGCCTATCCGCTCCCCAAGAAGTATGGGACAAAACCTTAAGGAGGGTAAGAGCCTTAGAGCATTCCACACGGAGGTAAGAGACATGGGGCGACCAAGACAAACGAGTGTCAAAAAATAACCCCAAAAGCTTTGCGGAATCCTTGTACTCAAGGGGATGACCATAAAGTGACAAAGAGGGACGAAGAACGACCCGCTTCCGAGTAAAAGTCATGGCACAAGTCTTAGTAGTAGAGAACTTGAAGCCGTGATTGGTGGCCCAAGAGGACACGGCATCAATCGCAAGTTGAAGCCGCCGTTGAAGGAGAGGCGAATCATCACCTCGACAGCAAAGAGTAAGATCGTCAACATAAAGAGCGGAGAAGATGCCAGAAGGAACGGAGGAAAGGAGACCATTGAGGGCAACCAGAAAAAGCGTAGTACTCAGAACACTACCTTGGGGCACACCTTCACACTGCCGAAAAGAGGCAGAGAGAGTGGCACCAAGCCTAACTCGAAAGGTACGACGAGAGAGAAAGTTTTGAAGGAAGAGAGGAAGATTACCACGAAGGCCAAAAGAACGAAGTTGGGACAGAATATGGTATCTCCAAGTCGTGTCATAAGCCTTTTCCAGGTCAAAAAGGACAGCAACAACGGAGGTCTTCGCAGCAAAAGCAGTACGAATATAGACCTCCAAGTTCACCAGGACATCAGTCGTGCTGCGGCACTTGCGAAAACCAAATTGGGAAGGAGAGAGGTGGTGATGGTGTTCCAAGAACCACATGAGACGGACATTTACCATACGCTCAAACAGCTTGCAAACACAACTCGTGAGAGCAATAGGGCGGAAGTCCTGAGGGGACGTACCTGGTTTCCGAATAGGGAGTACAACAGCATCGAGCCAGTCCACAGGGACGGACGACGACTCCCAGACCTGGTTATACAGATTCAGTAAATACTGAATCGTGCACGGAGGGAGATGGCGAAGCATCTCATAATGAACGTCATCCGAGCCCGCTGCCGTAGATCCGCAGAGGGCCAGGGCAGACTGAAGTTCAGAAAGAGAGAAAGGGTCATTATAGGGAAGGCGGAGATGAGTGTGGAAATCTAAAGGATAAGATTCAAGAACAGGCTTACGAAGAAGGAAGGATCTGGGAAGATGAGAACCAGAGCTAAGAGAAGAAAAGTGGGAACCCAGTTCGGCCGCGACCTTCACTGGATCCGCCACAAGAGTCCCACGGAGGTGGAGAACTGGCGAGACATCCGGAACGAACTTGCCCGCAATCTTGCGGACCTTCTTCCAAATCTGCGGGAGAGGAGTATCGGATGAAATGGTGGAAACATAAGATTTCCAACTCTCACGTTTAGCAGCACGGATGGTCCTACGGGCCACCGCACTTGCCTTCCGAAAGAGAATAAAAGAATCAGCCGTCTGCCGGCGGCGGTGTTTTTTCCAGGCTGCACGCTTACAGCGGACAGCCCGAGCACAGTCCGCATTCCACCAGGGAACACACTTCCGGTGCCCCGGGAGGAAGAGCGAGGGATAGAGCTGAGGGCAGCATTGAAGACTGTGTCATAAAAAGGAGGAGGGCGCGAGGCGAGAGGAGAGAGAGAGAGTCAGTTAGGCACCAGTCAGCCTTGGCAAACTGCCACCTAGGAAAGGAAAGAGGAGGGTGGAAAGAGAAAAAGGAAACTAGGATGGGGAAATGATCACTGTTATGGAGGTCATCAAGAACCTGCCACGTGAAATCCAAGTAGAGGGACGACGAGCAGAGAGAAAGATCAAGACAGGAAAGGGTGCGAGTTCGAGAGTCCACATGAGTGGGCTCACCAGAATTCAGAAGAGATAGAGATGAAGCGAGGACGAACGGTTCGAGAAGACGGCCTCGGGTGTTTGTCAGAACATCACCCCATAGGGAATGTCGACAGTTGAAATCACCCAAAAGGAGCACCGGCTCTGGCAAGGAGTCCAGGAGGTGCTTAAGATCAGGAAGGGAAAGAGGGACATTAGGAGGGAGATAAATGGAACAGACTGTATACCATTTACCCACAAAAACACGGGCAGCAGAACAATGGATAGGGGACGGAAGGAGGAGGGGGACGAAGGGAATATCAGATCGAATTAAGAGAGCAGTAGAGTTATGGGCCCCAGCAAGAGCTGGGGGGGAGAAAGAAAGGAATAACCACGAAAGTGACCAGGACGAGCACCAAGCATTGGTTCCTGGAGACAAACACAAAGTGGTGTAAACTGTGCAATTAGAAGTTGGAGTTCATGGAAGTTGGCATAAAATCCACGAATATTCCACTGAAGAATAGACATTATCAAAGAGATAGGATAGGAATAGAGAACAAGAAAGAAATGAAGGTAAAGAGGAACACAGTTTATGAAAGAATCTCAGGATCAGGGTCAGGATCAGGGTCCGGAGTCAGGAGCAGGGTCAGTAAAATCAGGGTTAGGGGGCATGGGTAAACTTAGTAAGGAGAGAGAGAAGGGAGCGAGAGAACAGACCAGAGGCGGACTGACGGGGTCCAGAAGAGGAGGAGACAGTTGAGAGGGGCAGGCAAGGACAGGCGGAGGGGGGGGGGGCAGAAAGCAGGGAGTGCACCTCAGGAAGGGCAGCAACAGAGAGGGAAGCGGGGGCAGAAGAAACCTCCATATCAGAGACAGGGGGTTCGACCACGGAAATGGGAGGGGAAGGAGGGACAGAGGCAGAGGGAGGGGGCGAGGAAGAAAGCGAAACCTTCTTACCCGCCGGAGAGGAAGAAGGAGAGGATCCAGGCTTACGTTTCTGACTCAAAGAGACAGGTGTTCCAGTAACAACGTACTGGGCGACAGACTCAATGGTCTCAGCAGGAGAAGAGGAACGAGAGCGAACAACACGAAGATCGCTGGGAGGATGATGGATATCAGCTTGGACAGACAGGCGGCGTGGAGGGTCAAGAGACTGGGGGGAGGGTCGGGAAGAAAGAGTGGGGGGAGACGGGGAAGAAGACAAAGGAGATAAGGCGGACTGGGGAGGGAGGGGGGAAATCCCAGATGGAGAACCAGGAGGGAGACCATCTGGGGTAGGAGGCAAAGGAACAGGGGAGGAGGTGGTGGGTGTGGTCGGGTTTAAGGTCTGGAAACGGTTGTGAGACTGAGGAAGACGGGAAGGACGAGGAGAGGTAGAACGCAACACGCGAGCGTAGGAGACGCCCACGAAAGGGGCGAGACGACGAACTTGGCGTCTCGCTTCAGGAAAAGACAGACGATCACGGTGCTTCAAGTTGAGGACGGCTTCCTCGAGTTTATAGTGCATACACGAGCGTGAGAAGGTAGGGTGGGCTTCACCGCAATTGAGACAGCGAGCCAGGGGAGAAGTGCACTCGGACTTAGAATGACTATCGTCCCCACACAAGGGGCAGAGATACACAGTACTGGTGCATTTGGGACACCGTGCCAAATCCAGCACTTATTGCAAATTCTAAAGGAATTGTGGTGTCTGTGTATAGCTGAGATAGTCTTGGTAGTAAGGTTGATGTAAAGTCATTCCTGGTTACTGACTTTAATACTAAATAAATTACATGATAGAGTAGCTCCCAAGCTTGGCAGGCGTCCTGTGTGCTTTGTTTACCTTCTCTAGTGGCGTCCAGCCGCCGCACATAGAAAACGGATGGTACCATTTTCTGTGAACATGACATCCCTCCTTTTCTTTAAAAAGAATGAATACAGGATGTCTACCATGCTTGTAGCACAAAGCAAAGTTATTGACACAAAGTAAGTTATTAACATATCAAGAGATATTGCATACATTTAACATTAATTAAACACACAAAGAATTTAAACAATCTTTACCACAAAGGATTTCAATGTTAAAAATACATATGCAATGTTAAACAAACATGAAAGAAACTGTAATACAAAGTTACAAAATATTGAATGAGAGATCTGCATTATTCAAACAATATTAAATTTAGTTCAGCATAACAAGTAAATACTTTGCATTACATAGGAACACAATTAATCATCATATCGTGTAGGGCGTTTAACATGACGTTTTGGACGAGAGTCCTTAAATACAAAATATCCCTCGATGAATTGTTTATCGAGTTATAACTCATTTTTTCTTTTTCTTTTGCACGACTTTGCACTTCATCATTTTCTACACTAGTTGGAATCACTTTGAAATAAGCCATATTACGTGTTATACTATGATCTCTATTACTCGCTGTTACCATAGTTCCTTTTACACTAATCACTTTATATGGTTTTGTATCATACGGCATATCTAGCTTTCCCTCTTTTTTCTTTTTAACGAGAACAGTATCTCCAACCTTTATGAATTGTTCCTTTGCACGTTGATCATGAGCAATTTTCATTTTGCCCTTGGCTAGTGCATCCTTCTGAGCGAGACGTTTATCCGTTACCTTGGCTGGCATGACAGGTAGTGCGATTCTCATAGGACGTCCAAATAAAAGTTCGCCAGGCGACTTGCCCAGTGTTCCATGCGGTGTTGCACGGTAGTTCCTGAGAAAAGCATACATAGCTTGTTTCCAGGATCGTCCTTCGGCATGAGCACAGCGTACAGCTTTCATGAGAGGTTGCATGAATCTCTCTACTTCTCCATTTGCTTGAGGATGTAGTGGCATCACACGGCGGTGTTTGAATCCAATATGCTCAGCAAAGTTGACAAAGTCTTGTCCATTAAATGGCGGTCCATTGTCCGTCTTGACAACTTCAGGAATGCCAAAGTTTGAAAAGATCTTGTCGAGTTTCGGGATGACAGCCTTTGCAGATGTGGAAGTGATGATTTCTACTTCTGGATAACGTGAGTGATCATCAATGACTACCATCAAGTACTCTCCAGTTGGTAGCGGTCCACAGAAGTCCATCGATACTTCCATCCATGGTGCAGCAGGTAGTGGTGAAGGTTGTAGAGGTGTTGGTCTTGAAGTATCCACTGCAGCTTGGCAAGGGACACAGGCATCATGCATGTCCTTAGCTTGACGATCAATGCCAGGAAACCACACCTTTTCTCGTAGCAGCTGTTTGGTCCTTACAAGACCTTGGTGTCCTTGATGTGCAAGCTTCAGAGCACGTTGCTGGAGAACAGCTGGAATGACGATACGAGTACCTCGCAGCACGGTGTCGCGTTGTTGCGTAACACTTAATTCTGTCTGGATGCGTTCAAGTGCTTTGAATGCATCTTGGTCAACTCCTGAGGGTGGGATGCGTGGAAACTTTTTCTTAGTCAATGCATCCACTGTTGCTTGCAGAGTTGGGTCCTCTAGGGTTGCAGTACGGATTTCATCAAGAGTGAGAGCCTTAGGGACTGCATCACAGGTTACAGAGTGTACATATTCCTCGGCAACTTGCTGATGCTTGGTGATGGTGAAACTGTTGGCAGGATGTCGACTGATGTAATCAGCGGGATTGCCTGCACCTGGCTTGTATTTCACCGTAAAGTTGTATGGTTGCAGACGAAGAGCCCATCTCTCAATGCGAGCTGGTGGTTTGGACTTTGGATTATTGAAGATGGTCTCCAACGGTTTGTGGTCAGTGACTATCGTGGTAAAGGGTGCACCAAGCAGATACACATTGAAGTGTTCACAGCCCCATACAAGAGCAAGAGCTTCCTTCTCTGTCTGACTGTATCGTTGCTCAACATCTGTGAGAGAACGGCTGGCGTAGGCAATTACTACTCTTGAATCTGGTTGACCAGGTTTGTGTTGGGCTAACACAGCACCTAAACCAACAGGACTAGCATCCACCGTTAACTCAGTGTCCATTGATGGATCAAAGTATGCAGCAGTCGCATTTTCTACTAGTGCATCTTTCACAGCATCAAATGCATTTTGCTCGACATCGCTCCAGTACCATGATGCATTTTTCTTCAGGAGCTCACGTAGAGGCTTCGTAATGGTAGCAAAATCTGGAATGAAGCGAGAACAGTAGTTTGCCATTCCCAGAAAACTATGTACTTCAGTGGATGTTGAAGGAGGTGCAGCATTCTTGATATCTGCAACTTTCTTAGGATCTGGAGACAGACCTTTGTCACTAAGTACATGTCCAAAGAATTCAATTTTATGTTGATTGAACTCACACTTTGCTCGGCTTAGCGTCAAATTCTTTTCTCGTAAGCGTTGCAATGTTGCACGAAGAGCTTTGTCGTGTTCAGCTTGGGTACGGCCATAAACAATGATGTCATCAGACATGTTGTCAGCATTAGGTATATCTTGCAATACCTGGCTGATGATGTGCTGGAATACTTCAGCAGCACTGTTAATACCAAAACTCAGGCGCTTGTACCTATACAGACCTCGATGTGTCGTAAACGTTGTGATGAATCGACTCTCATCATCAAGTTCAAGCTGATGATAGCCCTTGTTTAAATCTAACTTGCTGAATACAGTTGCACCATTCAAGCGGTATATCATATCATCTACAGTGGGTGTAGGATGGCGTTCACGCATTATTGCCTTGTTGGGAACACGCATGTCTACACAAATGCGTATCTCATCTGGATTCTTCGGCTTTGGTGGAGTGACAATTGGGCTTACCCATGGTGTTGGGCCTGTTACCGGTTCAATGATATCTAGTTCTATCAGCCTATCCAGTTCGGCATCGACTTTCTTGCGAGTATGGAATGGTTGTCGGCGATGTGGTTGGGCAACTGGAATTACATCTGGGTTGATATGCAGATGTACCTTGCTATCAGTATAACAACCTATGGATTTAAACCGATCAGAAAATTCAGCAACAATAGCATCAACATTGTTTGCAGATTCCACTGCTACAGCATTAGAAAGCTGAAGTAGCCCCAATTTGGTTGAAGTCTTGTAACTGAGTAAAGACTCCTTTGCATTCCTAACAACATGGAATGTAGTAATGAGCATTGCATTCTTTGACTTAATCTCTGCAGTGAAAGTTCCAATCACTGGTAAGGCTACCTTTGAAGCATAGGCAGTGGCTTTGCCATTATAGTTTTCAAGCTTTGGGAATTGTTTTTTAAATTTTTCATAGTGGCACTCAGCAATGGTGTCAATGTTTGATCCAGTGTCAATGAGAATTTTGAGACAAATGCCAGCAATGTATACTATAGTCTCTGGGTTGTTTGGAAGATCATTCCATTTTGTGATTGATTGTACTCCATAAATATAATCACATTCACTGTCATCTGAGACTGGTTGTAATGAAATGTTGTCTTGTATATTATTAACATTCTTGATTTGAGGTGCAATATTGTGTTTGCCACCTCGACTCCTATGACTTGATCCTCGTACATTGCTTTTATTTATTGATTGTGGTTTCTTTAGTGCGGAACGACACATAGCACCAAAATGATTTAGTTTTCTACACTCATAGCACTTCTTACCTTGTGCAGGACAAACATTATCTTGGTGTGGGTAGTCTCCTCCACAATTGTAACATTTATTATTGACAACCTCTGATGTGAGTCGTTGTGACTGCTTGAGTCTTGTTCCATGACTCCAGTTGTGATGTGGTTCTCGGCTCAATTTAATGTTAGGTTTGGCATGATATCTTCTATGATCATGGTGTACTCCCTGAACCTTACATACTTCTGACTGTTAGTAACAGTGGCAGAACCGTTGTTGGCACTGCACTCCATGGCACGAGCATCACGTGCAGCATCTTCCATTCGACGAGCCATATCCAGTATCTTGGTAAGAGAACTTTCATCATCAACAAGTTCTAGAGCTCTTCGACGAAGACGTGTAGATGTGCATGTTTCAATTATTTGCTGTTTGATTTCTTTGTCAACATCAGCAAACTCACAGTGGGCTGCTAAACCCTGCAGACGTGTATGGTATTGATCAACAGTTTCATTAGAGAGTTGTTTTGCTCTCCTGAAATGCATAATTTCCATAGCAGTATTTTGCCTTGGTTTGAAATGCTCAGTTAATTTGGCCTTGGCAGTGTCATAATCTTTGGCACCACCAGTATCTTTCAGTGTATCAAAGATATCACAAACTCTATCACCTGCATAGTGAAGCAGAAAGGCACGCTTTCTTTCAGCACTTTTGATGTCAGAAACTATCAACAAATTTTCAAACCTTTTAAGCCATTTGACCCACCTCTGTGACAGGTTTGTCTGGTCACAGTCAGGATCAAATGCAGGAAACTGAGGTATATTTGCCATTTTTACTGAATAAATTTAAACTTATCACTTAAAATGTTCCTCAGAATATATAACACTTACTGCACTGTATATGTTATTTAAGAATTCACTGTAATTACTTTAATTTTGCAAAGCACACAAGCATTTTAATGCAAAAGTTCACAACAGTGCACAACACAGCAGCAACTGACTTCTTACCTAGCCCTTGTGTACATGTGTTGTTCCTACTCACAGCAACACAGCAGTTGTTAGCAGTTGGTACAGCAATTGTCAGCAGTTGGTACAGCAGTTGGTACAGCAGTGGCAGCAGTTGGCAGCAGTGGCAGCAGTAGGCAGCAGTGGTTCACAGCGTGAAGAATTTTGTAGCACGGAGCGTCGTTTCGTAACCAAAACATCGGGTTTTGTACACTGCATCAAAGCGTCGTTTCGTACACAGCGTCGGCAGATCCTCTCTCACAGCAACACTCAGCACAGCTTGGGTAGCACACAGCAACGGCCAGCACACAGCAACGATCAGCACACAGCAACAGT
>WNGS01162564.1:10953-15953 GCA_020271785.1 Procambarus virginalis | reverse complement strand
CTTTGGACTCTTCCTGCTTCTGGACTCTTTGGTCTCCTCCTGCTTCTGGACTCTTTGGTCTCTTCCTGCTTCTGGACTCTTTGGTATCTTCCTGATTCTGGACTCTTTGGTCTCTTCTGCTTCTGGACTCTTTGGTCTCCTCCTGCTTCTGGACTCTTTTGGTTTAAACATTAGGGTTTCCATTATCGAGAATATGACACCTCAACGGATTGTCGAGGTTTCCCTAGGACTCAGATCTTCCTCTCTGATCAGACAGTCAGGGGAAATGATGATGTGTTCCAGCAGAGATATACATCGTTTGTGGAGTGCATTTCAGTCCCCGTAGTGATGGTCGAGGGAGCAGACGCTACACTTCCCTGCAGGCAGTGTACACTTCCAGGTGTACTGGTAATATTTGCAACCATGTCGAAGTGGATGAACCTCTCTCCCTCGTTACTTGCCTTAGTGGTGTGAATATACCAAAGTATCTGAATCAGTTGTCTTCAAAAAGGGTCTCTCTCATCAGCAGAGTTGAAGGTGAGTTTCACTGTTGATTGCTAGCTTCATTCTCAGTTATTTTTCCTGCAACCCCAGTTAGTGAAGTTTTGTGTGCGGATGCTCTCGATGATGTCGACTATAGGTTGGTCGGTAATCCAGATGCTTATACGCCGACCAAAAACAGCCGTCACTACCAAGTATCGTGGAGGTGGAAGAGAGTGCCTCTGAAGAGCATTATCACTAGAGAATAGAGGGCAGGGCTCTATTGCCATTTTCTTTTATGTCAATCGGTACAACACCAGTGATGCTACCAAGAGTATGAAGTATCTCCGTCCAGGTAATGGTCTGGGTCCTCGGAACTGCATCATAACCTGTAAAGTATGGTACCTCTTGACATGTACCTTAAGCGAGAGCTAAAGACTTAGCAGTTCAACTGGTATACTCACAATGGCCCTCAGTACCAATGAAATAATGCTCCTCACACTCTGTAAGGCTCGCCTGCTCGCTTGAAACTGCATCTCTCCCAGTTGTTTTACATTCAGCTACTCAAAAAAAAAAGTTCCAAAAAGCACGGGCTACAGCCCGTCCTCCAAACAAAGACCCAAAAGTGATTCCATGCACCGGCCAAGCCCCCTGTTTATGAATGAAAAACGGTTTATACACGACTCACAACTGCTGACGTTCGAACACTTTCCGGAACAAGTGCTTCACTGACGAATTTTGTTCGACCCACAACGCTCTAAATGCTTCACCTACGTTGTACAAATACAAATAATCGCCAATAGAACCTAAGCACCTAACCTATCCTATGCCTATATATGCACAATATGCTAATATACTATAATGTTAATTTATATTTGAGAAGATTCCCGTTTTGAATGAACAGCATGTAAAAATTAATGAATGCGTCTGTGGGGTAGACCGCTGGATGTATTGGACTTGAGTCGAGGAGGGGTTGTGGGCTATGATGAGCCTGTCGTACTCACCTGGCACAGAAGCGGGGCTATAACTGATCTCTCCCAGTGAGCGGCAGTAATATATGCAGTCCGTCCTCATCAACAATGAATTTTGTTCGAACTAAAATACTGTAAATGCTTCACCCATATACTACAAATACAAATAATCGCCAACAGAACCTAAAAACCTATCTTAACCTAATTAATACCTAAATTTCCACAGTATGCTAACATACAACAATAATAATTTATATTTGAGAAAATTCCTATTTTGAATGAACAGCATGTTAAAATTGACGAATGCATCTTTGGGGTCTACCACTAGATGGAATGGACTTGGTCTGTGGAAAGGTTGATTCATGAGCTCAGTGGGGAGGTGGCAGATACCACCAACTAGAATATCTCAGGAGGGTTTCCAGGCAACACTAATTCATATATGTTTTTGTGTTTACATTTCTTGTTAGGAAAGTATTATTCAGGTTTTGGATGACTGCAGAACTCTGTACACCTACTGAGAGGCACAAGAGCAAGACAACGAGCAAGGAAATATACCACGCTCCTTAATTAAGGTCCACCAGGGATCCATATCCATTTCAGTGGTGGATAAAATCCAACTGGACTGTCGTGACTCATTAATTTATGACATGTAGTGCATGTGAGAGCGTGTCTGTCCCATGGAATGATTGAAGTTGAGAGTCTTTGGTGTATTCTTTTAGGAATCAATATCAAGCTGCAGTCGGACACCCAGTTAAGTCCATTGTGACTGTTAGGCAAAGTGCCAGAAGTGTTGGTTGAGGATAGTCGGAAGATGAGGTAGAGGCCTAGTGACGTGTTGCTAGTCATCATTATTAGTATTATATTTCGGTGTACTGTTGTAATCTTGTGAACTCTTATATTACAAGAGTGTAGAAATACCGAGAACATTGTTATTATGTATGTATTAACCATACATTTTGTTCTTGTAGCTACTGAATATATACGTACTTGCACTTATTAACTTATCCATCCATGATCACTATATTTGGGGAGTGGAAGCTGCATCCCAGAGTTAACTCTTAAGACATATTGGTAATGAATATTTTCAGTGAGAGCTGCTCTAATTGCAGGGAAGATGTTTATAAAATTAGTTCATTTAACATTATTTTGGTGATAAGATTCAGGTAGAGAGTCGAAGGGTAACATTGAGGTACCATCCACATTTCGTTTTATTATATTTATGTTAATTAGATGTTACAGTTCTTTTAGATTAAGATGATTCACTCCTTGCCTCTGCGGGTCTGATAATTCTTGAGAGAAAATTCAGAATTCTGGCTAGTTACTTTAATTTTAAGATAAAATCGAGTTGGGAAATAATCAACTGAGAGTGGGTGGTGGGTCACCTGAGAGAATATAACTGAGAGAGAACTTCCTTACGGGTTTGCAGTAGATGTGGTATATGCCAACAGGTTCTTGTTGATGGTAATTCAACATGGCCCCATCCTACAAACAATAAACGTGGTTAGGTGACTTATTATAGTGCCATAGGCATCACAGAGGTGTCAGTTGGGGGTATTGCTTTTGTGTTTCTTGTTAGTATTTTCTGCGGAGGGGGACCGGTGGAGACAAGGGAGCTGGTCGGCCGAGCGGACAGCACGCTGGACTTGCGATCCTGGGTTCGATCGCAGGCACCGGCGAGAAACAATGGGCAGAGTTTCTTTCACCCTATACCTCTCTAACCTAGCAGTAAAATAGGTACCTGGGTGTTAGTCAGCTGTCACGGGCTACTTCCTGGGGGTGGAGGCCTCGTCGAGGACCGGGCCGCGGGGACACTAAAAAGCCCCGAAATCATCTCAAGATAACCTCAAGAAGGGTGTCTGGAGCCTCACAAGTTGAAAGAGACTTGTGTGATCATATATCAATTTGGTTGATGCAGGATATCCGCAGTGATCATCTTGTTTATCTGACAATGATAACACAGTGTTGCTCTTTTCTCAAGTCAGTATGGTTAGATGCCAACTAGTGAAGCAAGATACCATAAATTATAATATTTATCATGCGTAACCTCGTGTTGTTCATGCCTTAAGCGTGCATGGTAAGATAACGAATGGTAGTGTTCAGAGTATCTGTGAAGGTCATTGTTAACTGATGATGACAACGATGTTCCTCATGCCTCCATCAGGCATTCTCAAATATCATCAGTTACATACCATTTATGATTATATTGGTTGTATGGTGATGGCAACAATGTTTATCTTGCCTCGAGCAAGTATTGCCAAGGTTTATGGTGTATGAAGCTTATAAAGGTTATATTGGTTAACTGACGATGGCAAGACTGGAGCAATCGCTTCACCCTTGTAAAGTCAGCTATTGTTGGTTGGTCAGCTATTGCTGCATACTGCATAATGCTCTTCTTATGTATATAATATTAATAATAATAATAATAATAATAATAATAATAATAATAATAATAATAATAATAATAATAATAATAATGTTAATATTTAAAATAATAATGCTAATATTTAAAAAATAATAATTATAAATATTAGGGGAAAATCACATACATACAAAATGGTATACGAGAAGAATGTTGGATCTCTAGGTAGGACAAGTATATACTATGCCTCAAGCCACTCAGGCCTCAGGCATAGTACATACTTGTCCACTATGCAAACCACTATGCCTCAGGCCCTAAACACTCAGTGTTTCGGGCCTGACAATAGCACCACTGTCGCTCTCGTCACAAGTAATACATTGTCAAATAAGAACTGGTTGGATGTCGGATATTTTAATTGTCTATTCTTAAAAAAAAATATCACGATCTTCCTCTCTTAAATTTAGGGTGAAAACAGTTTTAAAAAATATTCAGAGTCGGAACACGTCACTAGTATATAAAAAATAAAAACTAGAACAGCTTATTTCAATAATTTACAGAAAGTATTGGAATAGTGATGGTTTATGCAAATAACAATTGTGGTATCTGTTGACAGGCGAACAGCCTTCACAGGGCAGCCAGACGTGGTCACAACAACACTGTGAAGGTCCTCGTCGACGCTGGAGCAGACGTCAGCGCTACAGATAATAACGGTAAGAGTCACACTTTTGGATCCCAACATTGTATAGCAATGCAACATAGCACACTGCACGTATCATGTGACAAAATTCAATATATATTTTATAATCAGTACCATTAGAGATAATGTCTGCTAGTCTGTTGAAAGTCAGAGATCACACAGATGGGGCTAGCCTTACCCAAATTGAAAGAGGGAATGAACTGGGGAATGGGATGAACATAGGCTGGTCGGTGTCACCAAAATTTAAAAGGGAATAAAGTGCCAGTGCCTCATTCACACCCCAATGATGATTTTTGGCACTGTCAGCTAATTATGCAGCTAAATATTTTCAAAACAAATTTTCAAATAATTATTTTCATATGGTAATATGCAGCATTCTTCACTGATCTCGGAAAATTAACTGAAACTTTTTACTGTCAATAATTTGGCCGTACTCCCATAAAACAAACGATCTTTACACAATATTAAAGGTTTCTCTAGTAACGGCTTTCTAACAGACTAAGGGGGAACTGTT
>WNGS01162561.1:15000-21425 GCA_020271785.1 Procambarus virginalis | reverse complement strand
GCTGGTGTAGATGTTCTTCCCACGAGTTGGTCACTACAACGATGTCATCCAGGAAGGCGTAGGTATTGTCAAGGTCTTGGATGACGAGGTTGACAGCTCGCGGGGAAGGTAGCTGGGACATTGCAGAGTCCAAGGGGTAAACGTTCGCTAAAGAGGACAAACGGAGTGGTAAAAACAGAGATTTTTTAACACGCTCATTAAGACTTGTTTGGTAATAGCCCTTTAAGAGGTCTACTTGAGACAATAATTTAGCATTACCAATGACATCTAAGATGTTGTCGATGCGAGGTAAGGGGTAAGAATCCTTAACTGTTACAGAGTTTACCTTTCGGCAATCTGTGCACAGTCTTACCATGCCATGTGGTTTGGGAAGCAGTGTGCATGGTGAAGCCTAAGGAGACTCACAAGGTTTAGCTAATTCATTGCTGAGTAGGTACTTAACTTCGGCGAACATGGCTTCTCTCTTTTGTAAACTGATTCGGTAGTAAGGCTGATGGATGGGCATCGTATCAGGGAGCAACTGGTTGTCATGTTGCACTAAAGTGCATTCCTGAGGAGTGTCTTGAAACAGTTTTTTATGGGTAGAGATTAGTTTGATCATAGGAGCACTATTATCAGAATGTTGTAGGTATTTGGGGAGATCTTTTAGTATGTTACAGTTAGATGTCACCGTGTTAACCCTTGTGCTGCTCAGGGTTTATTTTATCATTACACTCAAATGGAGAGATCGCAGGGTATGTGTCACTGTTGGAATACCTCTGTAAAAGCAGATACCGACAACAATACAGGTGCAGGAGAACCTTGACAAATTTTGAGTAAGTTGTTGTGCAGAGTTCTGTCTTGCGAAGCCGGTTATCCCAATCTTTCTCAGTAATAATACATAATTTCTTTAACAGTTACTTGATGGTTTGATGACTACGTTCTAGAGATACCTGTGAAGCATGATGATATGGGTTAGACAAAACTTGTGTAATGTTAAATTCCTGAAGGGTTTTCATAAACAACTCAGTGGTGAAATTAGTTCCACAGTTACTCTGGATCTCCTCCTGGAATCCATAAGGAGTTATGATCTTCAATAGATGCTTGACAATTGTAACAGCTGTACTGTCATTGACAGGAATTGCTATTGGGAACCTGGTGGTTGGACACATAATGGTGATAATGTACATGTTGCCTCGGGGGTTTTTGGCAAGGGCCCAACGCAATCGATTGTTAACTTAGAAAAAGGTTCGGAAGGTACAGGAATAGGCATACGTGGTGCCTTTGGAACAGGAACATTAGGTTTACCTGTCATTTGACATGTATGGCAAGTATTAACAAAGGTCTTTTACATCTCATGCCATGCCTTGCCAAAAAGTCCTGTTGAAGGGCATTATATGTTTTATTGATGCCGTAATGAGAAACATTGGGCCATGAACTATAGAGATAATCTCTTTTCTTAAAGATGTTGGAACTACTATCTGATTCACATTAGCCCAATCGAACTCTGCCTTGAGTTTACTTTGTCTGAATTTACAGTACAATAGTTGATTAGTGGCAATATAAAACCCTGGGATGACATCGGTCTTAATCTGAGCTTGATAAAACAAAGGAGTTAAAGAAATGGCAGAGTGTTGTAACTTACGGAACTCCAACTTGCTGAAGTTTGGTGGGAGGCCTCGCACGTCTTAAGGGACAGCTGCTGCTACTTGTGGTGGTTGAACGGCTTAAGCACGGGTAGTCACTAGAACAGGCCGAGAGATGTATGCTGATTCTTCTGTCATGATTACCTCCTCTTCTAATGCATAAGTCATGACAGGATCTTCTTCCGTGGCTGCGACACATACCTGGGGTTTGTCATATATGATCAAATTGGGTGAAGTCTTGCTGGTTGGCCAATTCGTTGCCCAGGAAAAGTTTAATTCCTGGTGTGGGAAGAGGTTTTTCCCGAATTGCGATTTGGACCTTTCCACGAATGAATGGACATTCCAGGTGGATTGTGGCAAGCGGGCATGGTGTAGTTGCAGTGAGGTCAGTGATCAAGACGGTTTCTCCAGTGTAGATGACTTGAGGTGCAGCGGCTTTTAGTAGAATACTCAGCAGCGAAGCTGTGTCCCTCAAGATGGGGTTCGTTCCCTCAGATTCTCTACCGTTGTCAGAGACAGTTCCAGGATATATATATCTGTCAAATTAAGCAAGATCAGTGACAGGAACAGTTACATGTAACACCGGCTTAGAATGGCTTAGAAGGCTGAGGCTTAGGTGAAGCAGTGCTAGTAGTTCTGGAATTAGGGTTAGGACATTTATCAATAAGGTGTCCATAAGTTTTACAGTACCTGCAGTAATGTGCATAGTTAATGTCTTTATGACTTACTTTAGATAGACCATGACTTGACCAAGAAGGTTCACTGGAATATGAATCAAAAGATTTATGGACTAGGCTGTAAATGTTAGCTAACTGGGCACATTTACTGAGGTTCGTCTCTCCGTTATCTGCAAGATAGAGGCGCACTGGGTTAGGTATTCGTCACAAAAATTCTTCCATTAAGATTAAAATTATCAGTTCACTAACGGTTGTGATCTGAGATGATTCTAGCCATTTCAAGAAATACCTTCTTTTATTCTATACATACTCCAGTAGGTTTGAGACTGAGTCTTGACATAGTCCCTGGAACGTCGTCAATAACATTCAATGGAAAATAAGTATGCATTAAGGACTGCTTGCTTGAGTACTTCGTAGTCAGTCTTGGTGGTAAGAGTACTGAGGGTCATGGCAGCTCTTCCTGTAAGGTGAGCTCTGAGAAGTACTGACCACTGTCATTACAAGTACTGTTCCTATGCCAAAAGCATAGGAAGTACTGTTCCTATGCCAGAGTAACTGAGTGGTCAAGGCCTTGAAAGACACAAAAAATGAATCTACCCCTGTCTCTACTTAAGGCGGCATCATTTTGATACACTGCATGGGGTTAAACGTACTGGTAAATTGGCTTTTGCTTCCTGGCTTAGAAATGTGGGTACTTTCAAATTCCAACTCCTGACGCTGGTACCCGAAGGTGGTGTCTGATTTTCTTAGTTCTAAGCGTAGTGTGATAGTAGCTACATTTTCTTCTTGTTGTCTCTTGAGTTGAAGCTCTTGAGCAAGGCTTTGTAGTCGTTCTATTTCTCGTCATAATGACAAGTCAGCTTCTTGTTGTTGGCGTTGACGTTGTAGCTCAGCTTCTTGTTGTTGGCGTTGATGCAATAAAGCAGCTTCTTGTTCTTGGATCTGGAGTAGGTTTTGTTCACGTGCACGTTCTAATTCAGCTCTCTGCTCGTAGATCCGGAATTGTTCTTATTCACATTCATGGGATAATGCGGTGTCTTGTCTTCTCATTTCCCGTTTGCGTTAGTCGACAGCAGCTTCTAATTGGGCTAACTCGATCTTTAATTTCATGTGTGAGTGTGAATTTATCAGCAACGTTATGTTGTTCCTGCTGTTCTGAAGTGATAAGATCATTGTCAGCTAAATAGTCTAGAATCATGTCATGAAGCTCAGCTTTGGTGGCACCATGTGGAGGAGAGAGGTGATTGTAGATAATGTTATTAATTCGGCTTTATTAGCATGAATTAAAGTAGCAAGCTCATCCTCCGGGTTGGGACGAAATGCAGCTAATCAAAACATAATTAATATTGAACAAAGACAAAAAATAATAAAATAATGGAAGAAAATGCGAGTACAATATAGGCGAACCAATAAGTGAGGATGAAAAAACTGCATTTTAGGTGATGTGGCAATATGCACGAGAACGATTGCTTTTTTGTGCTTGAAGGAAACTCGCCTTAGAATGGGGACATATTTATTAATTCAATTTAATTATATTTACAAGTAATAAACACTTAAATGTTACTAATTACAATTAGTAAATAATAGCTTAGTTGTTTGCATGTAACAAGCAAACGTACAGCCTTCCCATAACTCATATTTGTTCAGTGTTAATTTAAACCTTATAAGCCTTAATCCAATAAGGCTGTGTGATAGATGAGTTAGGGTATTCTAACTAAGGTATGCAACTACGTCTACTGCCAGAAGTGGGACTTATAACTTTGGGGGGTTCTGGCGGAGTAGCCCCATCCGGCAGGCATGCTGATGTGGAACACCCCACACCGAAGGGCAAGGGTAGATGGTAGCTGGCAGTTGTAGCCACTTAACGGGGTAGCGAGATGAAGTCTTGTTACGGCCACAATGGGTCGCAACCGGGTTCTTTTCTGGTGGTACTAAAGTTCTGGAATCCGGCCCCTAGTTAGTAGTGGCTTTCAAGGAGTGAGCTCGGTAATGCAAGTAAAACACACTGGGGGAGGTGCACTCAATACTACACTTCAATAATTATCAATATATTCATATATAATCACTTTCCCATCAACTCATATATAATCCTAGAAGAAGTATTACTACACTAAATATGTACACAAGTGTCTCTCTCATAGGACACTAAGCGCTATTCAATGCTCAATCGATGCAGTCTTGTCAGCTACCGTGTTTCCTCAACACAGTACCATCCTCAACCAGTACTGGGAAACACCAACGAGTCTACCCTGGTCACGGGCCAGCCAAAACACAGTCTCACTAGGTGCTCTTCGTGCACGCCCACAATCACTCTCCAGCCTGGAGCTGGCAGAGAACATCAGCCTCGCTCTGCTGGGCCTCTTCACGTACAAATACAAGGGTTACAAATGCAACTCGCTGGTTACACTCCTCCGTAGCACCTTACTGTCAGTTGTCTCTTCCGCTAGCCAGTCCCGGGTACGCCGAATTCTGTCACTGCCACTTTACAGGCAGACAGTAGAACACTACACAGTTCTACTCCGGCGGCGGCTCATTGCTTCCGTAAAGCAGAATGGAGTAGAGAGCTATTGGCTGCCCTGGGTATACTGACTGTCCTCGTACCACAGCAGCCCTACGTCAACTCTGGATACAGACACGTCATCAGTACACTGGTCAGTACATGGGACACTAGGAAACATCACTTACGTACTCTGACATAGACATACAACTCCTATAATAGATGGCGCTGATTTTCTAGGCGCCACCTCACCAGAGGTCAGCACCAGCTACCTGTCGAGCTAACTAGGACAGGAATCTAGCGCCTCTTGCTGATGTAATCCTGTCACCACTAGATGGCGTCGTCCAATTTGTGGGGGTTTCGGGAGCGGACTCACAGATGGCGTTGACGTTGCTGCTCCATGCTCCGACGATGGAATCGGGTTCGTAACAAGTCCCGTCTGATGTATGGGTTGAAAGCATCATACATCAGGAGGTTGTCTATGTGCATTTGTATGCCCCTTCCAATGCGGAAGGAGTGCAGAGCATAATTTCCCTTCGTAATGCCGAGTGCTCCGAGGGAGGTGTTAGCTCGCAGTTGTAGGGTCGGTGTTCAGCGTGCACTGTGTTTATTGATGAAGGTGAGTATTGCGCTACTCCTTGAGAGCTTAAGTTGTTCCAAGCAAAGTGTGCGCTTACCTCCTGCAGTATGTACAGCCTCCTCTGCTCAAAGGCAGGTGTGTGTTAAGTCAGGGCGAAGAAAGCCCTATAACAGTGCTTCTCGAAGCTAGTGTTCCAGGCTGTTGCAGGTGTTTCCTAGTGTGGCTATCAAGTTGTATACGAGTCTTCACGTATTGTCCAGGCGCAGAGTGATGCAGGGGGGCCTGTGCAGCATTCCGAGCTCCTTTGGGTAGTTGCGTGCGCGGCCAGAAAGAAACGAAAGGGGCCTTTTACAATGCAAGCCGAGTTGGTAGCAATACTGGTAGCACTCGGAATTATTGACAACACTGAAGTAGACAGCTTAATTATTTCTGACTCCCTTTCTTCACTACGAGCAATAAACAGTTTGCAATCAAGTAATAACGTGCTTGTCTTGGAAGCTAGACGAAGATATATAAGAATACATAGCAAGAGGGTTAATATAAAAATGTTTTGGATTCCTTCTCACATTGGCATGCAGGAACATGACAAAGTTGACGCCCTTGCTAAGGCTGCAGTAAATAAAGACAGTATTGAACGGAATCTTGAGTTATCAAATAGGTCTCTCAAAAGAGTCATTAGACGAGAATTCCTGGATGAATTTGAAGAAAGTAGAACTGTGCAAACTGGAACTAGCAGGTCCATTGTTCATCACAATGAAATGTGTGAAGTAAAACATGTGTATGGGGCAAGTAACAAAGTAAGTAGACTAACAGATGTTGCCACAGCTCGTATAAGACTTGGCTACAAGTATCTCTGGCAGTTCAGCTTGTATAGGGATCTAGATGAAGAAAAGTGTAAAGTGTGTGGACAAAGACACACTCGAACACTATATCTTGGATTGTAGTAAAATTGATCCATTTAGAGATAGATCTAAGCTCACTCTGTATGATATGGCAACCTATCTTATTACCATGGATAAATTACCTGAAATCCTTGCACTGTATCC
>WNGS01162561.1:0-10000 GCA_020271785.1 Procambarus virginalis | reverse complement strand
AGACGTGTAGAGATGATCGAACCAGCCACATAACAGACTGGCCTGATCTGCTGAGAGATACGGAGCCATGGGAAGACCCTCCCCCTGGTTCAGACACTGAGCAAACAGTGCCTGAAACCAAGGGGCCAAGAGGACTATTCTCCCTTGATAAGTTTCCAAGCGAGCTAGGACCTGGAGCAACAACGGAACCAGGGGGAAGAGGTACAGAGAACCCCACCACATCCAGTCCTGTCTGAAGGTATCAACTCCGATGGCCTCGAAGTCGGGGGAGGGCGCGACATATATCGGGAGACTCCACGACCTCGCTAACACGAAGAGGTCCACCTCCAGGACCCCGTACGTCTGGCAGAGCCAACTGAACAAGTCGGCGTCGACCGTCCATTAGGTGGGCAGAGAAATGAACTGAGACAGGCAATCTGCCAGGATGTTAGACACCCCCCCCCCCCGAACGTTAACAGCCAGGAGAGCCAAACCCTGAGAACTCAGCAGACGAGTGACCTGAAGCGACCAGCCTCAGGAATCGCATCGAACCCCCTTGGTTCAGGAAATAAACCACTTGGGAGTAGTCCGAATGGAGCTGGATTGTTCATCCACAAGCGATCCAAAGCCTCTGAAGCAACATCCACACACCCGCAAACTCCAGCACCACGCTGTGTGCCCGATGGAAGGACGGATCCGATCGGCCCTGGCCGGCCTGGTGAGCACTGGTCACAAAGCCCCAGCCAAGAGGCGACGTGTCTGTGAAAACATGGAGCGAAGGCTCGGGTATGCTCCAAGGCACTGAACCCTGAAAAACCTGAAGAAGAAGCCGGCGATGCAGCAGCCGACGTAAGGCACCCGGAGGCTGAACGCAGTGATCATGAGAGAGGAGGAAAGGACGCCCCATAAGAAACAAGAACGGCCAACGAAGCCAAACCCGACCCGGCGGGTAGGCCATCACGGCAAAGTTCAGAATCCTGCACAAACCCTGGAGCAACCGCCTCGTGACCACGGGAGCCCCCAGAAACAGGTGAAGGCAATACCACAGCCTCAGTAGAGCCTCTGGAGGAAGAGACAAAGAGCAGTCCGAGAGTCATTACAAGACCCAGCCAAGACCGAACCTCAAAGTTGAAACTTTTTTCGGTTCACCAGGAACCCGAATCAAGCAAGCTTGTGAGCAGACATATGGACTGGCTGGGAGCCCACACCAGCCAGTCATCGATGTAGACTAGAACTCGAACCCCTAAAAGATGCAGATGGGCCCCCATGACCTGGGTAAAGCGTGTGAACACGTGAAGTGCCACATTCAAGCCGAATGGAAGGAAACAAAAGTGGTAAGCATGACGCCCCACAACAAAACAAAACCAGTCCCTGAACCCTTGAGGAATTGGGACGTGCCAATTCATGATTTTGCGGTTCAGGGACACCATCCAAGCGCCCGGCTCCAAGAGAAGACGGACGTGAGACGGAGTAGTCATCTGAAAGGAGGGGCAATAGACCCAGGGGTTCAGACGAGACTAGTCCAGATTGAACCGCAGGTCCGCGCAGTCCCGTTTCGAACTAGAATAAGCGGGAATCCACCTGAGGGGCGAGGACGTTCCGACCACCCCCAAGTGAACCTACTCCAAGATGACCTGACAGAGCGCAGGAGAGGAGGCTCGCCCCGAACCCATGAAGGGGGATGGGCCATCCAATGCAAACGCAGGCTGCAAGAGCCCAAAACGCCCACAATTCGTGGGGACCAGGTTTGGGCGAAAAGGATAAGGGCCAAATACCCCTTATGCGAAGCTAACCCACGAGCAGAGCGATCATCGCGCCGACCAGTCATTGTCAGTTCCAAAGGCTGCGCCAGCTCCAAACCTGGCACCACCGGCCTACCACGATGGAAGGAACCTCGAGCCCTGGCACGACCCTTCCAGGAAGACCCTCCATGGGCCCTTGGAGAACCAACAAGTCAGAAATAGGACGACAACACAAAGAAGGCGCTTGCAGATACTGCACCACCACAGACTCTGCAAACAGCAAAGGACAAAAAGGCATAGAAAACCTAAGAACCAGGGCCCAAGCAGATTCCACAGATTGAGCGAGCACCACCTGCTGGCATGCGAGACGAGAAGAAAAGAACAGAGACACAGCCTTCTGCAGCTTCAACAGGGCAGCCGACGCACCTGTCGGAAATTTCCAACACCCCAAATACTAACCCTTGATATAATAAGATAAATACATTGTGTCAAGACACTAATTTTACTAACCATACTAATAGTCTAGTAAATGAAAGTCTAAAAGTTATAGAACATGCAAAGGGATGATTGGGTCAGTCATCATATGTTTGTGGTGACTATTCTTTTGCCTAACTCTTAATAAAACTCTGTCTACAATCTGCTTTCATTTGTGATTGCCATCTAAGATTGAGTTTAATCAGTAACCACATAGAATTCGTTGATTTTCTCTTTATAGTAAAGTTTAAAACCGCCGTGAATAAGTGCTTCATGGAGGAAGAGGAATGATCATGCTGTGATTTCTATCTCAATATAACACTCCGCAAATTACTTACTTCTTTGCGGTAAGATATCAGAAACAGTACAAAACTGTTCATAGTAATTAAGGATAATAAATCACTCATAAATTAGAACCTACCTCTCTTCATTCGTAAATTTGCATCGAAAGAAGTGCCGTGACTATCAGCTGTGAGAGGAGGGAGAAGGTAGGATGCCTCAAAATGGCAAGTCGGTCAGCACATGGCGCTAGAGATGGATGGATGTATCACAGAGTTCTCGATTTGGACGCCATATTTGTGCTTATGAGACAGAGAAGCGTGTCTCTCGGAGATGCAAGTTCAGCAGCAGAGTCGTGCCATAGAACGGATTAACCACACATCGGACTGTTGCATTCTCCCAGGCATGAGAGAACGTGTCCCTGTTGTATAAAATTATATCTTTTGTTACTTGAACTCAGTAATATTAGTGATTTAAACGGGTTACGAGGCATACCTAATAACAAAACACAGTAAGCTTCTCTCAATACTCATTAGGTACTATCTCAAATGTCCTTATAATGTTAATATAGTAGGCTGTAGCAATTAATATATTATGAAACCTCTGCAGATCTACTGGGACGACGTGAGAGAGTAACCCACTTGTTCCAACACGCTGGAGTGCTGGATGCAATGACCATGAGGTCCACATTGAATGCATGACCCACCTGTTGTCTACTCCCGTGTCCTTGATAGTCTAGGAGGAAATCTTCTGGCCAGCTAAGGTTTTCTTACAATTAACCAATAGTAGTCTAGCATACTAACCTATTCATTTAGATATTATTATCCAAAATAATTAGGTTGGTTTAGCATTATTAAACCAGCCCCCAAATTTTTATGTGTATAGGGTAAGACCTAGCAGGAATTGAACTTAAACATACAGTCCACTTTTTTCTACAGTCCACTTACTCATAATAAATCTAAATTTAAATAAACACCTGCTGGGAAATTCCCCATAGCACCCACCGCCGAGACCAGCGAACCAGACACAGGATCGGCCGTGAGCTCTCCCACATCCTCCTCTAGCCAGTCCAAAAACAGCTCGAGAATGAAAAAGAAACTCAAGACCAAAACCATAAAGTCCACAGCCACCAGGGCAGCCGACAGGGAGGGAACCTGCATGTGAAGCTGTACCAAGCCGACGCACCACAAAAAGGCAGGGGCGAACAAGCATGCATTGAGGTGCTCAACCTGCCCCCCAGGTAAATCTGAACAACTGTAAGGGCCTCTTGCTACTCACGGAAAAAAGAATCGAACTCGAAAGAAGCAGCATCCATTACTGAGGCACAATCTGAGTTGCATCAAAGGTAAGCCGCAACAGCCTCCTGCACCTCGTGAGGTGGAATGCGGGAGGCCAAAAACCTCTGGAAGGAAGGAAGGAAGGAAGGAAGGAAGGAAGGAAGGAAGGAAGGAAGGAAGGAAGGAAGGAAGGAAGGAAGGAAGGAGGAAGGAAGAAGAAGGAAGGAAGGAAGGAAGGAAGGAAGGAAGGAAGGAAGGAAGGAAGGAAGGAAGGAAGGAAGGAAGGGAGGGAGGGAGGGAGGGNCTGAGATAGTCTTGGTAGTAAGGTTGATGTAAAGTCATTCCTGTTACTGACTTTAATACTTATAAACGATTACATGATAGGCGCCCCAAGCTTGGCAGGCGTCCTGTGCTTGTTTACCTCTCTAGTGGCGTCCAGCCGCCGCACATAGAAACGGATGGTACCATTTTCTGTGAACATGACATCCCTCCTTTTCTTTAAAAGAATGAATACAGGATGTCTACCATGCTTGTAGCACAAAGCAAAGTTATTGACACAAAGTAAGTTATAACATATCAAGAGATATTGCATACATTTAACATTAATTAAACACACAAGAATTTAAACAATCTTTACCACAAAGGATTTCAATGTTAAAAATACATATGCAATGTTAAACAACATGAAAGAAACTGTAATACAAAGTTACAAAATATTGAATGAGAGATCTGCATTATTCAAACAATATTAAATTTAGTTCAGCATAACAAGTAAATACTTTGCATTACATAGGAACACAATTAATCATCATATCGTGTAGGGCGTTTAACATGTCGTTTTGGACGAGAGTCCTTAATACAAAATATCCCTCGATGAATTGTTTATCGAGTTATAACTCATTTTTTCTTTTTCTTTTGCACGACTTTGCACTTCATCATTTTCTACACTAGTTGGAATCACTTTGAAATAAGCCATATTACGTGTTATACTATGATCTCTATTACTCGCTGTTACCATAGTTCCTTTTACACTAATCACTTTATATGGTTTTGTATCATACGGCATATCTAGCTTTCCCTCTTTTTTCTTTTTAACGAGAACAGTATCTCCAACCTTTATGAATTGTTCCTTTGCACGTTGATCATGAGCAATTTTCATTTTGCCCTTGGCTAGTGCATCCTTCTGAGCGAGACGTTTATCCGTTACCTTGGCTGGCATGACAGGTAGTGCGATTCTCATAGGACGTCCAAATAAAAGTTCGCCAGGCGACTTGCCCAGTGTTCCATGCGGTGTTGCACGGTAGTTCCTGAGAAAAGCATACATAGCTTGTTTCCAGGATCGTCCTTCGGCATGAGCACAGCGTACAGCTTTCATGAGAGGTTGCATGAATCTCTCTACTTCTCCATTTGCTTGAGGATGTAGTGGCATCACACGGCGGTGTTTGAATCCAATATGCTCAGCAAAGTTGACAAAGTCTTGTCCATTAAATGGCGGTCCATTGTCCGTCTTGACAACTTCAGGAATGCCAAAGTTTGAAAAGATCTTGTCGAGTTTCGGGATGACAGCCTTTGCAGATGTGGAAGTGATGATTTCTACTTCTGGATAACGTGAGTGATCATCAATGACTACCATCAAGTACTCTCCAGTTGGTAGCGGTCCACAGAAGTCCATCGATACTTCCATCCATGGTGCAGCAGGTAGTGGTGAAGGTTGTAGAGGTGTTGGTCTTGAAGTATCCACTGCAGCTTGGCAAGGGACACAGGCATCATGCATGTCCTTAGCTTGACGATCAATGCCAGGAAACCACACCTTTTCTCGTAGCAGCTGTTTGGTCCTTACAAGACCTTGGTGTCCTTGATGTGCAAGCTTCAGAGCACGTTGCTGGAGAACAGCTGGAATGACGATACGAGTACCTCGCAGCACGGTGTCGCGTTGTTGCGTAACACTTAATTCTGTCTGGATGCGTTCAAGTGCTTTGAATGCATCTTGGTCAACTCCTGAGGGTGGGATGCGTGGAAACTTTTTCTTAGTCAATGCATCCACTGTTGCTTGCAGAGTTGGGTCCTCTAGGGTTGCAGTACGGATTTCATCAAGAGTGAGAGCCTTAGGGACTGCATCACAGGTTACAGAGTGTACATATTCCTCGGCAACTTGCTGATGCTTGGTGATGGTGAAACTGTTGGCAGGATGTCGACTGATGTAATCAGCGGGATTGCCTGCACCTGGCTTGTATTTCACCGTAAAGTTGTATGGTTGCAGACGAAGAGCCCATCTCTCAATGCGAGCTGGTGGTTTGGACTTTGGATTATTGAAGATGGTCTCCAACGGTTTGTGGTCAGTGACTATCGTGGTAAAGGGTGCACCAAGCAGATACACATTGAAGTGTTCACAGCCCCATACAAGAGCAAGAGCTTCCTTCTCTGTCTGACTGTATCGTTGCTCAACATCTGTGAGAGAACGGCTGGCGTAGGCAATTACTACTCTTGAATCTGGTTGACCAGGTTTGTGTTGGGCTAACACAGCACCTAAACCAACAGGACTAGCATCCACCGTTAACTCAGTGTCCATTGATGGATCAAAGTATGCAGCAGTCGCATTTTCTACTAGTGCATCTTTCACAGCATCAAATGCATTTTGCTCGACATCGCTCCAGTACCATGATGCATTTTTCTTCAGGAGCTCACGTAGAGGCTTCGTAATGGTAGCAAAATCTGGAATGAAGCGAGAACAGTAGTTTGCCATTCCCAGAAAACTATGTACTTCAGTGGATGTTGAAGGAGGTGCAGCATTCTTGATATCTGCAACTTTCTTAGGATCTGGAGACAGACCTTTGTCACTAAGTACATGTCCAAAGATTCAATTTTATGTTGATTGAACTCACACTTTGCTCGGCTTAGCGTCAAATTCTTTTCTCGTAAGCGTTGCAATGTTGCACGAAGAGCTTTGTCGTGTTCAGCTTGGGTACGGCCATAAACAATGATGTCATCAGACATGTTGTCAGCATTAGGTATATCTTGCAATACCTGGCTGATGATGTGCTGGAATACTTCAGCAGCACTGTTAATACCAAAACTCAGGCGCTTGTACCTATACAGACCTCGATGTGTCGTAAACGTTGTGATGAATCGACTCTCATCATCAAGTTCAAGCTGATGATAGCCCTTGTTTAAATCTAACTTGCTGAATACAGTTGCACCATTCAAGCGGTAAATCATATCATCTACAGTGGGTGTAGGATGGCGTTCACGCATTATTGCCTTGTTGGGAACACGCATGTCTACACAAATGCGTATCTCATCTGGATTCTTCGGCTTTGGTGGAGTGACAATTGGGCTTACCCATGGTGTTGGGCCTGTTACCGGTTCAATGATATCTAGTTCTATCAGCCTATCCAGTTCGGCATCGACTTTCTTGCGAGTATGGAATGGTTGTCGGCGATGTGGTTGGGCAACTGGAATTACATCTGGGTTGATATGCAGATGTACCTTGCTATCAGTATAACAACCTATGGATTTAAACCGATCAGAAAATTCAGCAACAATAGCATCAACATTGTTTGCAGATTCCACTGCTACAGCATTAGAAAGCTGAAGTAGCCCCAATTTGGTTGAAGTCTTGTAACTGAGTAAAGACTCCTTTGCATTCCTAACAACATGGAATGTAGTAATGAGCATTGCATTCTTTGACTTAATCTCTGCAGTGAAAGTTCCAATCACTGGTAAGGCTACCTTTGAAGCATAGGCAGTGGCTTTGCCATTATAGTTTTCAAGCTTTGGGAATTGTTTTTTAAATTTTTCATAGTGGCACTCAGCAATGGTGTCAATGTTTGATCCAGTGTCAATGAGAATTTTGAGACAAATGCCAGCAATGTATACTATAGTCTCTGGGTTGTTTGGAAGATCATTCCATTTTGTGATTGATTGTACTCCATAAATATAATCACATTCACTGTCATCTGAGACTGGTTGTAATGAAATGTTGTCTTGTATATTATTAACATTCTTGATTTGAGGTGCAATATTGTGTTTGCCACCTCGACTCCTATGACTTGATCCTCGTACATTGCTTTTATTTATTGATTGTGGTTTCTTTAGTGCGGAACGACACATAGCACCAAAATGATTAGTTTTCTACACTCATAGCACTTCTTACCTTGTGCAGGACAAACATTATCTTGGTGTGGGTAGTCTCCTCCACAATTGTAACATTTATTATTGACAACCTCTGATGTGAGTCGTTGTGACTGCTTGAGTCTTGTTCCATGACTCCAGTTGTGATGTGGTTCTCGGCTCAATTTAATGTTAGGTTTGGCATGATATCTTCTATGATCATGGTGTACTCCCTGAACCTTACATACTTCATGACTGTTAGTAACAGTGGCAGAACCGTTGTTGGCACTGCACTCCATGGCACGAGCATCACGTGCAGCATCTTCCATTCGACGAGCCATATCCAGTATCTTGGTAAGAGAACTTTCATCATCAACAAGTTCTAGAGCTCTTCGACGAAGACGTGTAGATGTGCATGTTTCAATTATTTGCTGTTTGATTTCTTTGTCAACATCAGCAAACTCACATGGGCTGCTAAACCCTGCAGACGTGTATGGTATTGATCAACAGTTTCATTAGAGAGTTGTTTTGCTCTCCTGAAATGCATAATTTCCATAGCAGTATTTTGCCTTGGTTTGAAATGCTCAGTTAATTTGGCCTTGGCAGTGTCATAATCTTTGGCACCACCAGTATCTTTCAGTGTATCAAAGATATCACAAACTCTATCACCTGCATAGTGAAGCAGAAAGGCACGCTTTCTTTCAGCACTTTTGATGTCAGAAACTATCAACAAATTTTCAAACCTTTTAAGCCATTTGACCCACCTCTGTGACAGGTTTGTCTGGTCACAGTCAGGATCAAATGCAGGAAACTGAGGTATATTTGCCATTTTTACTGAATAAATTTAAACTTATCACTTAAAATGTTCCTCAGAATATATAACACTTACTGCACTGTATATGTTATTCAAGAATTCACTGTAATTACTTTAATTTTGCAAAGCACACAAGCATTTTAATGCAAAAGTTCACAACAGTGCACAACACAGCAGCAACTGACTTCTTACCTAGCCCTTGTGTACATGTGTTGTTCCTACTCACAGCAACACAGCAGTTGTTAGCAGTTGGTACAGCAATTGGCAGCAGTTGGCAGCAGTAGGCAGCAGTTGGTACAGCAGTAGGCAGCAGTAGGTTCACAGCGTGAAGAATTTTGTAGCACGGAGCGTCGTTTCGTAACCAAAACATCAGGTTTTGTACACTGCATCAAAGCGTCGTTTCGTACACAGCGTCGGCAGATTCCTCTCACACAGCAACAATCAGCACAGCTTGGGTAGCACACAGCATTGGCCAGCACACAGCAACGGCCAGCACACAGCAACGATCAGCACACAGCAACAGTCAGCACACAGCATGGGTTGCATACAGCATCGGGTATGGTGCTTACAGACAGCTTCTCCTTCCTCCTCTAGGCGAATCAGCATGCTCCTTCCTTGTGTTTTGTTGAACAAAATACCTGCGTTCCCAGTGCATCGTCGTCGCCAGTGTGGTGTCTGTGTATAGCTGAGATAGTCTTGGTAGTAAGGTTGATGTAAAGTCATTCCTGGTTACTGACTTTAATACTTATATAGGATTACATGACTATGGCTCCCAAGCTTGGCAGGCGTCCTGTGCTTTGTTTACCTCCTCTAGTGGCGTCCAGCCGCCGCACATAGAAAACGGATGGTACCATTTTCTGTGAACATGACAACCGTCACAACAGTCCACTTCAAACAACAAACAGTTTGCTATTGAAAAATATAAGTTAATGTAAAATATAAATTCTATATAAAGTAATATAAATTAAATAAATATAAATCTCACAGGTCAGTTCCCCACAGGCGCTGCCCAATACACCTAGTTGTGTTTATCGGGGTTGAGATCTGGCTTTTTGGGCCCACCTCTGCACTGTCAATCAATCAACTGTTTTTTTTTCTCCACATACACACGCACATACACACACACACCCACAGGAAGCAACCCCATAGCAGCTGTCTAACTTCCAGGCACCTATTTACGGCTACGTGAACAGTTGCATCAGGGTAAAAAAACTCTGCCCATTTGATTCCACCTTCAGCGGGGATCGATCTCCGGATCCTATGACTACGAATCCCGAGCACTGTCCTCTCAATCGTCAGGCCCGCGGTCACTATGGCAGTGTGTT
>WNGS01162560.1:8553-22514 GCA_020271785.1 Procambarus virginalis | reverse complement strand
CCGTCAGTGGCGGTTCTTCTATATACCTCCAAGGCCCCCCCCCCCCCCTCCTTTCATCAGCTGAGGGGGTAACACACGCCAGCCAGAGCTTCAGTATTGTCCAGGTGCCAACGTCAGGATGTTGACGCTCGCGCTGACTAGTACCGTCTTCGCCACACTGGCCTCCGTCGTCACTGCCTCCCACCGCCTGTCACGCCAGGTGAGTCCCGCATCTCCCCCACACACCTGCCTTACGACACACCTGAAGACGCACACACACCTCGGGGACAAGGGGACACAGGTGGAAAATGAGTGCCCATATCAGCCACAGAGATACTGGAAAGAACTTTTTTTTGTATCAGAGTAGCTGAGAAATGGAATGCATTAGGAAGTGATGTGATGGAGGCTGACTCCATACACAGTTTCAAATGTAGATATGATAGAGACCAGTAGGCTCAGGACCTGTACACCATTGATTGACAGTTGAGAGGCGAGACCAAAGAGCCAAAGCTCAACCCCCCCCCCCCCCCCACACACACACACACAGGAGGAGGCAGGAGTCACACTGCAGCAAGCTTCTACAATAACGAATTACCTAAGTATTGGGAACAGGTTGAGGGCTACAGTGGTGTCCCAGGTTACATAAAGGTTCAAGGAAGTGTAAAAGCAAATAAAATACAATAAACAAGTAAAAGTGAATGAAGATAGTTGAATTGGAAAAGTTTGTTTTCTAGAACAAACTATTGTTAATAAGAAAGATGGCCGCCGCCGCCCTCACGGGGAATGTAAACACACCAACAGATGATTGTTTCAAAGGATGCTCACCCCAAGATATAAGGACAGGAGGTGTTCTTGGCAGGTTAGAGATAACTGAGGATATGCAAAAGAAGTATGAAGAAAAAGTGCTTAAATTGGAAGAGGACACTGGAGCCCTCAGGAGTGAGCTTTGCACTCTAAAAGGACGAATTCTTCAGCAAGGTAATCCCAAGGTTAGTGATTACATAAATCCCACTATGAATGACTACCTCATGAACCAAATGGTGTATGAGTACTTCATCAATTACCCCAGCACACCTCACTATACATTAACATTAACCATCACACCTCACTATACATTAACATTAACCATCACACCTCACTATACATTAACATTAACCATCACACCTCACAATACATTAACATTAACCATCACACCTCACTATACATTAACATTAACCAGCACACCTCACTATACATTAACCATCACACCTCACTATACATTAACCAGCACACCTCACTATACATTAACATTAACCATCACACCTCACTATACATTAACATTAACCAGCACATCTCACTATACATTAACATTAACCAGCACACCTCACTATACATTAACATTAACCATCACACCTCACTATACATTAACCATCACACCTCACTATACATTAACCAGCACACCTCACTATACATTACATTAACCAGCACACCACACTATACATTAACATTAACCAGCACACCTCACTATGCATTAACATTAACCAGCACACCTCACTATACATTAACATTAACCACACACCTCACTATACATTAACATTAACCATCACACCTCACTATACATTAACATTAACCAGCACACCTCACTATACATTAACATTAACCAGCACACCTCACTATACATTAACCATCACACCTCACTATACATTAACATTAACCATCACACCTCACTATACATTAACATTAACCAGCACACCTCACTATACATTAACCATCACACCTCACTATACATAAACCATCACACCTCACTATACATTAACATTAACCAGCACACCTCACTATACATTAACATTAACCAGCACACCTCACTATACATTAATAACCAGCACACCTCACTATACATTAACATTAACCAGCACACCTCACTATACATTAACATTAACCAGCACACCTCACTATACATTAACCATCACACCTCACTATACATTAACATTAACCATCACACCTCACTATACTTAACATTAACCATCACACCTCACTATACATTAACATTAACCAGCACACCTCACTATACATTAACATTAACCAGCACACCTCACTATACATTAACTTAACCAGCACACCTCACTATACATTAACATTAACCAGCACACCTCACTATACATTAACCATCACACCTCACTATACATTAACATTAACCATCACACCTCACTATACATTAACATTAACCATCACACCTCACTATAAATTAACATTAACCAGCACACCTCACTATACATTAACATTAACCAGCACACCTCACTATACATTAACATTAACCAGCACACCTCACTATACATTAACATTAACCAGCACACCTCACTATACATTAACCATCACACCTCACTATACATTAACATTAACCATCACACCTCACTATACATTAACATTAACCATCACACCTCACTATACATTAACATTAACCATCACACCTCACTATACATTAACATTAACCATCACACCTCACTATACATTAACATTAACCATCACACCTCACTATACATTAACATTAACCATCACACCTCACTATACATTAACATTAACCATCACACCTCACTATACATTAACATTAACCATCACACCTCACTATACATTAACATTAACCATCACACCTCACTATACATTAACATTAACCAGCACACCTCACTATACATTAACATTAACCATCACACCTCACTATACATTAACATTAACCAGCACACCTCACTATACATTAACATTAACCAGCACACCTCACTATACATTAACATTAACCAGCACACCTCACTATACATTAACATTAACCAGCACACCTCACTATACATTAACATTACCCAGCACACCTCACTATACATTAACATTAACCAGCACACCTCACTATACATTAACATTAACCAGCACACCTCACTATACATTAACCATCACACCTCACTATACATTAACATTAACCATCACACCTCACTATACATTAACATTAACCAGCACACCTCACTATACATTAACATTAACCAGCACACCTCACTATACATTAACCAGCACACCTCACTATACATTAACATTAACCAGCACACCTCACTATACATTAACATTAACCATCACACCTCACTATACATTAACATTAACCATCACACCTCACTATACATTAACATTAACCAGCACACCTCACTATACATTAACATTAACCAGCACACCTCACTATACATTAACATTAACCAGCACACCTCACTATACATTAACATTAACAAGAGAGTGCTGAGCGGACCAAGACTGAGAGTAAGGAGCTTGTTAAGGCAGCGCCAATCACCACTAACAAGCTGCACCTGAGAGTAAGGAGCTTGTTAAGGCAGCGCCAATCACCACTAACAAGCTCCACCTGAGAGTAAGGAGCTTGTTAAGGCAGCGCCAATCACCACTAACAAGCCCACCTGAGAGTAAGGAGCTTGTTAAGGCGGCGCCAATCACCACTAACAAGCTCCACCTGAGAGTAAGGAGCTTGTTAAGGCGGCGCCAATCACCACTAACAAGCTCCACCTGAGAGTAAGGAGCTAGTTAAGGCAGCGCCAATCACCACTAACAAGCTCCACCTGAGAGTAAGGAGCTTGTTAAGGCAGCGCCAATCACCACTAACAAGCTCCACCTGAGAGTAAGGAGCTTGTTAAGGCGGCGCCAATCAACACTAACAAGCTCCACCTGAGAGTAAGGAGCTTGTTAAGGCAGCGCCAATCAACACTAACAAGCTCCACCTGAGAGTAAGGAGCTTGTTAAGGCGGCGCCAATCACCACTAACAAGCTGCTCCTGAGAGTAAGGAGCTTGTTAAGGCGGCGCCAATCACCACTAACAAGCTGCACCTGCCGCTCGCCGCTCCGCTAATCACTCCTCGTTACACTCTATTACTTGTGGTAACACCGCTGTCTTGAGACCTTCCACTCCTCCAGCAGGAAGTTGTAGTAGCACAATTAACGTGATATTGTGTGTGTGTTTGTTGAACACGTGTTAGGGAGTGTTGAACACGTGTTAGGGAGTGTTAAACACGTGTTAGGGAGTGTTGAACACGTGTTAGGGAGTGTTGAACACGTGTTAGGGAGTGTTGAACACGTGTTAGGGAGTGTTGAACACGTGTTAGGGAGTGTTAAACACGTGTTAGGGAGTGTTGAACACGTGTTAGGGAGTGTTGAACACGTGTTAGGGAATGTTAAACATGTGTTAGGGAGTGTTAAACACGTGTTAGGGGAGTGTTAAACACAACATCCTCCTCCTCTCTCGTGTTCTCACACGAGAACACGAGAGAGGAGTCATAACTTGTATGTCATAGCTGACATACAAGTCAGCTATGTATGTCGCTACTTACTACTTTTTCGGCGACAGTTAAAAAAAGCTGAGCTGTTTATTCTGAAAAGCGAATCAATCGGAAAAAAATATTTGGCTACTATTATTGTAAAGTTTGTGACATTTAGTTCTTCAGCTCGCGACTTTTGGCAACTCAAATCTGGCAGCCCTGTTCTGTGTGATGTCCATCATGCTTTGGGCCGTTTTTCCTCTGAACTCTGTTTCCCAGGTTATAACTGTTAGGAATTTTCTTATTTCCTCATAGTTTCCCTTTTGGAATGCCATCCTTTCGTTTTCTGGGCCCTTCCTAGAGTACATTGACCCTACTTCGACCAGATACTCAAACATCAGTACACTGTGATCGCTCATTTCCATTGAGGCTTCGAAACCGATTTCCCTTACGTCAACGTCGTTCAGAGTGAAAACTATGTTGAGGTTCGCTGGTTCATCGTTGCCTTTCAATCTTGTGGGTCCCCTGACATGCTGACTAAAAAAGTTCTTTGTCACCACTTCCAACAGTCTCGCTCTCCGTATTTCTTCACCTCCTTGTGGTTCCTTGTTTTCCCAGTCTATCCTTCCATGATTGAAGTCCTCCAGGCGCCTGACAGCTGGGTGGACAGCGCTTCGGATTCATAGTCCTGAGGTTCCAGTTTTGATCCCCGGTGGAGGCGAAGACAAATAGGCAAAAGGTTTCTTTCACCCTGATGCTCCTGTTACTAGCAGTAAATAGGTACCTGGGAGTTAGATAGCTGCTACGGGCTGCTTCCTGTGGTGTGTGTAACAAAAAAGAGGTCTGGTCGAGGACCGGGCTGCGGGGACGCTAATCCCCGAAATCATCTCAAGATAATTTCAAGATAATCCCTATGATTAGCAGATGTGATCAATTTCTACAGGCATCAGTGGCTGCTCTCTCAATTATATTGTTAACTGCTATGTCTTGCCTGGGTCTTCTGTCATTTGGTGGAAGGTTATATATCACTGCTACTACTACTCTTGGTCCTCCCATTGTCATGGTGCCTGTTATGTAGTCTCTAAATCCCTCGCAGCCTGGGATAACCATCTCGAAACTCATTCCTTTCTCATCAGTGTGGCCATTCCTCCTCCTCCCCTTCCTTTCCTCTTGTTCCATATCAGTGTAGTCCTGGGAAACATCACATTCGTTATGATTCCTAAGAGTTTTGTTTTCTGTGAGTCCAATTACATCTGGGTTCACTTCTTGTGCTCTTTCCCTAAATTCACTTGCCTTTCTTGTAATCCCATCTATGTTCGAGTACATTACCTTGAAACTGACTCTCTTCTTTCCATCCTCAGTTTCTGTTGATTCCACTGGATAAGAGGGACAAGGGGTGTCTGGGGTGGGGCCTATGAAGGAGGACCTGGGGTATCTGGGGTGGGAGGGCCTAGGAAGGAGGACCTGGAGGATCTAGGGTGTGAGGGGGCTCGGAGGATCTGTTTCGGGAGGCCTGGAGGGTCTATATGGTGATGAAGCTGAGAGGGTCTGGGGTTGGGGGTCATTAGGGCACGGGATGGGGAAGGGCATGGTATGTGGGAACAGGCAGGGCCTGGGCCGGTGGAACGTTTGGGGAAGAAGCGCATGGGGGGGGGGGCTGTGGTCGGGGAGCAGGGAAGGGAGCATGATATGGAGAAGGTCTCTACTGGTTGGGGAGGTGTAGGTGATCGGGGAGGAGGTGGAATGGTCGTGGGGGTGAGATGGTGGGAGGCTACTGTTACATCCCCCCCCCCCTTGGGATACTGGCCTGCTGGTGGGGGAGGGGCGGATTCCCCACCCCCTGAGGTTACTGGAAATACTGAGCCTAGTCCTGTGGCTCCTCCATCTCCATCCCTTTCTTTGCATCTCCTCTTTGGTTCTGCACCCTTCCTTATCTCTTCCCTTGTCATGTCCATTTGGAAAAAACTTCCTAATATTCCCTTAACTTCATAAGTCTGCTCTTCCTGGATATGAGTACGTCTTTTGTCACCAAGTTCATGAGCACTAACTTTATCAGTCGTTTCCTTGCCTTCTTGTAGCCACCCCCCCTGAAAACCTTTTTTATGTTGTCCTTAGCCCCTATCATATCCAGATATTCCAAGATATTTGTCGCCGTTGCTCGGTCCTTCCATTACCATTCAGCCTGGTTGGATCCTTCCAGATAGATCCTGTACTCCTACAACTATAACAGATAATTTTCTTTCCATCATTTGGATAGTGCACTTTGCAGCTTCCTGTAAAGTAGCTGCTTTCATAGCTACTTTCTCTAAAACAGCAATGGCACCTGGATTTTTTCCAGCATTTCTGCAAACGAGGGACTTCCTGGAAGGAGCCCTCCATCAGCTTCATCCACTATTTCCAAGAGGCTGCTTGCCTTGTATTGGTTCTAAATTAGATTTTCCCTGTGTGTCCTTATCTCTTCCTTGGCTTTCCCCCAGCTCACTCCGAGGCACTGCATTATTTCATGTATTTCCCTCAGATCATTGCTGAATCCCCTAATACCTGGTTGATACAGCCACAGGTATCCTCGATGTCTCTCGGCCCAGTGTGAGGTGATGTTCTTGGGTCATTCTCCCTCCCTGTTCCACTTAAGTGGGCCAGGAATTGAGCAGTGTGGCAGTGTGGGTACGTGAGTTTGTGTGTGTGTTTGTATGGTGGTTTGGTGTGTGAGTGTGTGTGTTTTGTTTGGTGGTTTTGGTGTGTGAGTGTGTGTGTGTGTGTGTGTACTCACCTAATTGTGTCTGCAGGATCGAGCATTGACTCTTAGATCCCGCCTTTCGAGCATCGGTTGTTTACAGCAATGACTATGGTCATATTTCCCTATCATACCTAGTTTTAAAATTATGAATAGTATTTGCTTCCACAACCTGTTCCTTAAGTGCATTCCATTTTCCCACTACTCTCACGCTAAAAGAAAACTTCCTAACATCCCTGTGACTCATCTGAGTTTCCAGCTTCCACCCATGTCCCCCTCGTTCTGTTACTATTCTGTGTGAACATTTCAACTATGTCCACTCTGTCAATCCCCTTGAGTATTTTATACGTTACTGTTATATCCCCCCTCTCCCTTCTTTTTTCTAGTGTCGTAAGGAATGGTTCCTTCAGGCGCTCTTCATACCCTATCCGTTGTAACTCAGGGATGTGTCTCGTTGCAAACTTCTGAACCTTTTCCAGTTTCCACATGTGTTTCTTCTGGTGGGGACTCCATGACGTGGCGGCATACTCTAAGACTGGCCTCTTAGACTGACTGGCTAAGACTGGCAGTGTAAAGTGCCCTAAATGCCTCCTTACTTAGGTTTCTGAATGATATTCTAGCTTTTGCCAGTGTAGAGTACGCTGCTGCTGCCGATATCCTATTTATATGTGCCTCAGGAGATAGATTAGGTGTTACGTCCACGCCCAGGTCTCTTTCTCGCGTCGTCACAGGTAGGCAGTTCCCCTTCATTGTGTACTGTCCCTTTGGTCTCCTATCATCTAGTCCCATTCCCATAACTTTACATTTGCTCGTGTTGAACTCCAGTAGCCATTTCTCTGACCATCTCTGCAATCTGTTCAAATCCTCTTGGAGGATCCTACAATCTTCATCTGTCACAACTCTTCTCATCAACTTTCCGTCATCCGCGAACATCGACATGTAGGATTCTACTCCTGTAAACATGTCATTAACGTATATTACAAATAGAATTGGTCCCAGCACCGATCCTTGAGGTACTCCACTCGTTACTGTTCGCCTGTCCGACTTCTCGCCTCTTACCGTAACTCTCTGGCTCCTTCCTGTTAGGTAGTTCCTTACCCACGTCAGTGCCTTTCCACTCACTCCCGCCTGCCTCTCCAGTTTGAATAGCAGTCTCATGTGTGGTACTGTATCAAAGGCTTTTTGGCAGTCCAGAAATATACAGTTTGCCCATCCCTCTCTGTCCTGCCTTATCTTCGTTATTTTATCATAGAATTCCAAAAGATGTTTTAGGCAAGATTTCTCTTTCCAGAACCCATGTTGATGGATGTTTACAAACCTAGTGTTCTCTAGGTGTGCAACCATGCACACCGTGCAACCTAATGTTCTCTAGGTGTCATACCCTAATTATTCTTTCAAGTATTTTAAAGGGGAAGTTTGTCAGTGATACAGATCTATAGTTAAGTGCCTCCTCCCTTTCACCGTTCTTGAAAATCGGTACACCATTTTCCCTCTTCCAGCACTTGGGCAATTCTCTCGACGTAAGTGATTCATTAGAGATCCTTGCCAGAGGCACGCTGAGGGCCTGCGCTGCCTCTATTAGTATCCACTAAAGTATCCACTTTAGTATTCATACCTTAGTGTGTGTGTGTGTGTGTGTGAGTACTCACCTAGTTGTACTCATCTAGTTGAGCTTGCGGGGGTTGAGCTCTGGCTCTTTGGTCCCGCATCTCAACCGTTAATCAACTGATGTAGAGATTCCAGAGCCAACTGAGTTCTATCATATCTACACTTGAAACTGTGTATGGAGTCAGCCTCCACCACATCACTTCCTGATGCATTCCAATTGTCAACAACTCTGACACTAAAAAAGTTCTTTCTAATATCTTTGTAACTCATTTTGGCACTCAATTTACACCCGTGTCCCCTAGTGTGTGTGCCCGTTGGGTTAAATAGCAACCCTTATCGACCCTATCAATTCCTTTGAGAATCTTGTATGTGGTGATCATGTCCCCCCCTAACTCTTCTGTCTTCCAGCGACGTGAGGTTTAACTCTCGTAGTCTCTCCTCGTAGCTCGGGTACTAGTCTGGTGGCAAACCTTTGAACCTTCTCCAGTTTAGTGTTATGCATTCCATCTGTTAGCTACTTTGACACTGAACAAGTTCTTTCTAACGTTCCTGTGGCTCATTTGGGTACTCAGCTTCCACCTGTGTCCCCTCATGCGTGTACCACCCGTGTTAAATAATCCATCCTTGTCTACCATGTCAATTCTCAGGGGTTCAGTAGAATCGGTGAGAATTTTGTATGTGGTGATATTGCCTCCCCGAGGTCTTCTGTCTTCCAGCGACGTAAGGTGCAGTTAACGCAGCCTTTCCTCATAACTCATGCCTCTTAGTTTTAGGACTAGTCTAGTGGCATACCTCTGAACTTTTTACAGCTTCGTCTTGTGCTAGACAAGGTACGGGCTGCATGCTGGGGCCGCATACTCCAGGATTGATCTTACGTATGTGATGTACAAGATTCTGAACGATTCTTTACACAGGTTCCTGAAGGCTGTTCAGATGTTAGCCAGCCTCGCATATGCCTCTGATGTTATTCTTTTGATGTGGGCTCCAGTGGGCAGGTTTGGCGTGATATCAACTCCTAGATCTTTCTCTTTGTCCGTTTCGTGAAGGATTTCATCTCCCATTCGGTATCCAGTGACTGGCCTCCAAGTTCCTCCACCAAGTTTCATGTGTGTGTGTGTGTGTGTGTGTGTGTGTGTGTGTGTGTGTGTGTGTGTGTGTGTGTGTGTGTGTGTGTGTGTGTGTGTGTGTGTGTGTGTGTGTGTGTGTGTGTGTGTGTGTGTGTGTGTGTGTACTCACCTATTTGTACTCACTTATTTGTGCTTGCTGGGGTTGAGTTTTATCTCTTTGGTCCCGCCTCTCAACTGTCAATCAACTGGTGTACAGATTCCTGAGTCTACTGGACTCTATCATATCTACATTTAAAGCTGTGAATGGAATCCGCCTCCACCACATCTCTGCCTAATGCATTCCACCTGTTAACTACTCTGACACTGAAAAAGTTCTTTCTAACGTCCCTGTGGCTCATTTGGGTATTCAATTCCACCTGTGTCCCCTTGTTCACGTACCGCCAGAGTTGAATAGTTTATCCTTGTCTACCCTGTCAATTCCCCTGAGGATTTTGTAGGTAGTGATCATGTCTCCCCTCACTCTTCAGTCTTCCAGTGCCGTAAGGTGCATTTCCCGCAGCCTTTCCTCGTAACGCTTGCCTCTTATTTCTAGGACTAGTCTAGTGGCATACCTCTGAACTTTTTCCAGTTTCGTCTTGTACTTGACAAGGTACGGGCTCCATGCTGGGACCGCATACTCCAGGATTGGTCTTACATATGTGGTGTACAAGATTCTGATTCCTTAAACATGTTCCTGAAGGCTGTTCAGGAGACAGGTTTGGTGTGATATCAATTCCTAGATCTTTCTCCCTTTCCGTTTCATTAAGTACTTCATCATCTATTCTGTATCTTGTGTCTGGTCTCCTGTTTCCACCACCTAGTTTCATTACTTTGCATTTACTCGGGTTAAACTTTAGCTGCCATTTGTTGGACCATTCATTCAGTCTGTCTAGGTCGTTCTGTAGCCTCCTACTATCATCCTCTGTTTCAATCCTCCTCATAATTTTTGCATCATCAGCAAACATTGAAAGAAACGATTCTATACCCTCTGGAAGATCATTTGCATATATCAGAAACAGTATTGGTCCAAGGACTGACTCCTGCGGGACTCCACTTGTGACGTCACGCCAATCCGAGACTTCACCCCTCATGCAGAGTGGCTCGTTGTCTTCTGTTACATAGGTACTCCCTTATCCAACGGAGTACCTTCCATTTCACTCCAGCTTTTTCACAAGCCTCTTGTGTGGTACTGTCTCAAAGGCTTTTTGACAATCCAAAAATATGCAGTCTGCCCACCCCTCTCATTCTTGCCTGATTTTTGTTGCCTGGTCATAGAATTCGAGTAATCCTGTGAGGCAGGACTTGCCATCTCTGAACCCTTGTTGATGCTGTGTTACAAAGTTCTTTCGCTCCAGATGTTCCACTAGCTTTCTTTGCACAATCTTCTCCATCAGCTTGCATGGTATGCAGGTTAGGGACACTGGCCTGTAGTTCAGTGCCTCCTGTCTATCCCCTTTCTTGTATATTGGAACTACATTAGCTGCCTTCCAAATTTCTGGCAGTTCCCCTGTTGCCAGTGATTTGTTAAACACTATGGAGAGTGGCAGGCACAGTGCTTCTGCTCCTTCCCTTAGTATCCAAGGGGAGATTCCATCTGGGCCTATAGCCTTTGTCACATCCAACTCTAGTAAACACTTCTTTACTTCCCCGCTGGTAATCTCAAACTCTTAGGTGGATCCTGGTTAACTATTCCCTCTCTTATCTCTGGAATCTCTCCTTGCTCTAAGGTGAAGACCTCCTGGAATTTCTTATTCAGTTCCTCACACACTTCCTTGTTTTTAGTGAATCCTTCTGCCCCTATCCTTATATTCATTACCTGTTCCTTTATTGTTGTTTTTCTCCTGATGTGGCTGTGCAGCAATTTAGGTTGAGTCTTTGCCTTGCTTGCGACGTCATTTTCGTATTGTCTTTCTGCCTCTCTTCTCATCCTGACATATTTATTCCTGGCACTCTGGTATCTTTCTCTGCTCTCAAGTGTCCTGTTATTCCTATACTTTCTCCATGCCCTTTTACTTTCCTGCTTAACTAGCCTACATCTCTGATTTATCCATGGGTTTCTCATCTTCATTTCATTGTTTTCCTTTTGGACTGGGACAAACTTGTTTGCTGCTTCCTTGCACTTCTGCGTGATGAAGTCCATCATGTCCTGGGCCGTCTTTCCCCTGAACTCTGTTTCCCATGTTATAGCTGTTGGGAATTTTCTTAACGCCTCATAGTTTCCCTTTTGGAATGCCAGTTTTTTGTTTTCAGTACCCCTCCTCAAGTTCAATGTCCCTTCCTCGACCAGATACTCAAATGTCAGTACACTGTGGTCGCTCATTCCTACTGTGGCCTCATAGCCGATTTCCCTTATGTCAGAGTCGTTCAGAGTGAGGACTAGGTAGAGTCTCGCTGGTTCATCGTTTCCTCTCATCCTAGTGGGTTCCCTGAGATGTTGGCCTAGAAAGTGTCTTGTCGCCACCTCCATTAGTTTGACTCTCCATGTATCCTCTCCTCCATGCAGTTCCTTGTTCTCCCAGTCTATCTTTCCGTGATTGAAGTCCCCCATGATGAGCAGATGGGATCTATTTCTACAGGCTGCGTTCTCAATCATAGTGTTAACTGCCATGTTGTTGTTGTCATACTCTTGCCTTGGTCTTCTGTCATTTGGTGGAAGGTTATATATCACTGCTACTACTACTTTTGGTCCTCCCATTGTCATGGTGCCTGTTATGTAGTCTCTGAATCCCTCGCTGCCCGGGATGACCATCTCCTTGAAACTCCATTCCTTTCTCATTAGTAGGGCCACTCCACCTCCTCCCCGTCCTTCCCTCTCTTTCCTTATTACAGTGTAGTCCTGGGGAAACACCGCATTTGTTATGATGCCAGAGAGTTTTGTTTCTGTGAGTCCGATTACATCTGGGTTCACATCTTGTGTTCTTTCCCGTAGTTCACTTGCCTTGCTGGTGATCCCATCTATGTTCGAGTGCATCACCCTGAAACTGACTCTATTCTGTCCTTTCTCAGATCCTATTGCTTCCCCTGAAGCAGAGAAACAGGGAGGGACCGGGATGGGAGGGCCTATGAAGGGGACCTGGGGGGTCTGGGGTGTGCGGGGGTTGGGAAGGTCTAGTATGGGGGAGGGTGGTGTACGAGGGAGGGTTTGGAGGGGAAAGAGGGCTTAGGGGTGGGTGAGTGGGGGAGGCTTGGGGGGTGGTGAGAGGGGGTTGTTTTGGAAAGTGTGGGAGATGGGGAGGCTTGGGGGGGGTATGGGAGGAGGGAGGGTTTGGGTTAATTGGGGGCATGGGGGGCATAAAAGGAAGGAGGGCTTGGGGGGGAGGTAGGGGGATAGGGAGTGTCGAGGGGGATGAGGAAAAAGGGATGGCTGAGGAGAGTGGGGGAGAAGGCAGGGCTCAGGAGGGTGGAGGAAACTGGAGGGTTTAGGGGGGCGGGGAGAATGGAGGGCTTGGGGGTGGAGGAGAAGGGAGGGCATGAAGGATTAGGGAGGGCTTAGGGGGGTGGGGAAGAAGGGAGATCCTGGGGAGGAGGGGAGGGTGCCCAAGGTGGGATTGGGCACCATAGGTTGGGGCAGGTAGGGCATCTATTGGGTGGAGGATGGGGGAGGTGCTTCTCTCACTATATCTGTTGAGTTGTTTGTGGAGGGTTCCCCCTCCCCTCTGGGATTGTAGGGCTCGAGGTTGTGGCTCCCTAATTCCTTTCTTTCTCCCTGCTCTCTCTCCTCGCAGCTGCTGCCCTCTTTTTCTCGTCCCTTGACATATCCCTCTGCAGGAATACCTTTTTGAACCTCTGCACAGTTGCTAGACTGCTCTTCCTTGCTAACAAGTCCTCTTTTTTTCCCTTGCTATTGAATACCACCTTTATCACATGGTCTCTGTCCTTGTTGTAACGTCCAATCCTGAAACCTTTTCAATATCTTGGTCAGCCCACTCCATCTTTATCCCTTCAAGGATTTCATTAACTTTAATTTTGTCCTTGTCTCACCTTTCCACTCGATCATCCATTGTGTATTCACCTAATTGTACTCACCTAATTGTGCTTGCGGGGGTTGAGCTCTGGCTCTTTGGTCCCGCCTCTCAATCGTCAATCAACAGGTGTAGAGGTTCCTGAGCCTACTGGGCTCTCTTATATCTACACTTGAAACTGTGTATGGAGTCAGCCTCCACCACATCACTTCCTAATGCATTACATTTGTCAACCACTCTGACACCAAAAAAGTTCTTTCTAATATCTCTGTGGCTCATTTGGGCACTCAGTTTCCACTGT
>WNGS01162558.1:169177-181504 GCA_020271785.1 Procambarus virginalis | reverse complement strand
AACGAGTCAGTGTTAGGGGTGATGTCTCAGATTGGCGAGACGTTACAAGTGGATCCCGCAGGGTCAGTCTTTGGACCTATACTGTTTCTGATATATGTAAATGATCTCCCAGATGGTATAGAATCGTTTCTCTCAATGTTTGCCGATGATGCAAAATTATGAGGAGGATTGAAACAGAGGATGATAGTAGGAGGCTACAAGATGACCTAGACAGACTGAGTGAATGGTCCAACATTTGGCTGTTGAAGTTCAACCGAGTAAATGCAAAGTAATGAAACTAGGCAGTGGAAACAGGAGGTCAGATACAGGATACAGAATAGGAGATGAAGTACTTAATGAAACGGACAGAGAGAAAGATCTAGGAGTTGATATCTCACCAAACCTGTCTCCTGAAGCCCACATAAAGAAATTACGTCTGCGGCATATGCGAGGATGGCTAACATCAGAACAGCGTTCAGGAGCCTGTGTAAGGAATCATTCAGAATCTTGTACACCACATATGTGAGACCAATCCTGGAGTATGCGGCCCCAGCATGGAGCCCGTACCATGTCAAGCACAAGACGAAGCTGGAAAAGTCCAGAGGTATGCCACTAGACTAGTCCCAGAACTAAGAGGCATGAGTTACGAGGAAAGGCTGCGGGAAATGCACCTTACGACCCTGGAAGACAGAAGAGTAAGGGGAGACATGATCTCAACCTACAAAATCCTCAGGGGAATCGACCGGGTAAACAAGGATAAACTATTCAACACTGGTGGGACGTGAGCAAGGGGACACAGGTGGAAACTGAGTACCCACATGAGCCACAGGGACGTTAGAAGGAACTTTTTCAGTGTCAGAGTAGTTATCGGATGGAATGCATTAGGCAGTGATGTGGTGGAGGCTGACTCCATACACAGTTTTAAATGTAGATATGATAGAGCCCAGTAGGCTCAGGAATCTGTACATCAGTTGATTGACAGTTGAGATGCGGGACCAAAGAGCCAAAGCTCAACCCCCGCAAGCACAAATAGGTGAGTACAAATAGGTGAGTACACACACACCATTGTCTGACCACAGTTGTGGTCAGACAGCCGTGGTGGGCAGAAGGGTCTGGGAAGCTCCTCCTCTGGGAAGCTAGTGAATTGGGAGGGATACTCAGTGCGTATGCGTATATGAGTGTATATGAGTGATTGAATAACTAGTAAGCTCACTCAAATCACAAGAAAGTGAAGAAAAACAGTAGAAACAACACCATTGAAAATAAGTGTTGAGTACATGGTGGCATTGTGGAATTGTGGAGCCGACTAGAGTGGACGTGACCTCACCAGCTGTGAAGCTGGGACGCCTCGACCTCACACCTAACCAACCGCGTGGAGTACTTTCTGGCCTGTTTGTGCTGCAGATTGTGCAAAGTATTGAGGAGCGCCTTATTTGGCTAGGTTGTTACTGCAATGACAAGATCAGGAAGGGATCAAGGTCATTCACCAGCAGGGACAAGGAGGAGGACAGATTTATAGACAAATTAATAGGTAAATTTGTAGAGAGAAGGAGCGAGTGGATGGAGGATCTAATCCAAGGGATAAAAAGCGAGTTATTTCAGCAAATACATGATGCAGTAGAGAGGCAGAAACAGGAGCTCTACGTTCAGGAAGAGATTAGGAAGGGAAGAGAGGACTGGGAGAGGGAATGTGATCGGATCACAAACGAATTGGAATGGATTAACAGCATGGCTAAGGACAGAGGATTAGTGGGGGATGGGTTAGTGAGTGCGGTTGGGATGGGGAATCCCCAAGGGACGGGCTACCAGCATGACAATGAATTACTAAAGAGAAGGACCATTATAATACACGGGTTATTCGAATCTGGGGCACCAACAAGACAAGAAAGGATAGAGACGGAAAAATATGAATTGCATGAGATATTGAGATGTACTGGAGTAGGAATGGCAGGAAGCGAAGTTGATATCAGTTGCCGGTTTGGACCTTACAATTGCACCAAGAATAGACCTTTTCTGGCGCAATTCTCCAATGAGGAGGCTGTGGAGTGCATAATGAGGAACAAGCATTTACTCAGAGGAAGTGAAACCCATTACAATGTGTTTATTGAAAAGTTTATGACGAAAGATGAGCAAATAACCCACAAGAATAGATGGCAAGCACGACACCGTACCCCTAGCCTCTCAGGTAGCCTCACCTCCCAGGTCACCTCCCAGGCCACCTCCCAGGACACCTCACAGGTCACCTCCCAGGTCACCTCTCAGGCCACCTCCCAGGTCACATCCTCCCCAACTCAGCCCTCCTATACCTCCCCCCTGCCTCATCCCCCCCAAAACCCCCTGCCCCTTCCACATTTGCACTTCCCCAACAACTCCCCTGCCCCTGCTACATCACACCTGTCAACGACCCCAGTGGGTCAAGCCATGCCCTCCCCAAACCCACCTTCCCATCCCCCCTCCCCTACTACCCCCTCCTACTCCCCTGCCCCTTCTACCCCATTGCCTTCACTTCCATCTGCTCCATCCAAGCTTCCACTGCACCCCTCTTCCACTCACCCCCAAACCCCACCCAACCCTCACCCCCTCCTATGCACCTCCAGCCCACATTTAACCCCCTCACCTTGTGACACTCTAACACCTTCCCCCATCTCCCTCTTCCCCTCTTTTACCCCAAAACCCCCACCTACCCCCGATTCCCCCCTAACTATTACACCATCTCTTCCACTCCCAGCACCCATGTTCCATTCTCCTCTCAGCCCTCAGCCCTCAATATCCCTCTCCCTCCCCCCAACCTCTCAACCTCTATCTGACTCTCAGTCTCACTATTTCTCAACCCCCTATGCCATTCAGACTCTCCCTAACTTTCAGACCCATTATGCACTTTTTACCCCCCTAGATGCCCAGACCCCATTCGCCTACCAGGCACTCCCAGGCACCCCCTAGCACCCCCACAGCCCCCACTCGCCCCCCAGACACCCCCACAGCCCCACCTCGCCCCCCAGATACCCCCCCAGTACCCCCAGACCCCCGGCGAAAGGGGGAACTCTGGCACCAGAGTTTCCAAGAAGAGTCTCAAGGTTTGGTACACCAATGCTGAAGGAGTATCCAATAAAGAAAAAGAGATAAAAGAATGAGTTAGTGAGGCAGACCCAGACATAGTGGAAACTAAAATAAATGGCATGATCTAAGATGCAATCTTTCCAGAGGGGTACCAGATGATAAGAAAAGAAAGGACACGGAGACAGGGAAGAGGAGTGGCACTCCTAATAAAGCGGAAATGGAAGTTTGATGAGCTGGAAAATCCGGGTACCAATGAAAGCAGGAACTCCATACATGGAACTCTGACAGTGGATGGGAAGAAGATTGTAATCTTGATACTCTACAATCCCCCATCAAACAGTAGAAGGCCCAGGCAGGAGTATGAGGACAGCAACAAGGCTGAACAGTATAGATGAACTGCAGAGGGCAGCAATTATAGCGCATAGAATGAAGGCGAAGCTGCTGGTCATGGGGGGACCTAAATCACGGAGAGATAGATTGGGAAATCCCTATGGCGGGGAGGAGACCTGGGGAGCGAAGCTGGTAGAAGTTATTGACAGGAATTTCCTAACACAGTATGTCAAAGAAGACACAAGGGAAAGAGGAGGGGATACGCCCAGCCTATTAGAGCTCGTTCTCACCCAGAATGTAGAAGACATCGAGCATTTAGAACATGAAATGCCACTAGGAGCTAGTGACCATTGTGTCCTAGTCTTTGACTACATGGTGGAGCTTAAAATTGTGACCAAAAAACAAAAGGTCCGAGTAAGGAGACTTGATTACAGAAGAGGGGACTACAGGAGGATAAGAGACTACCTGGGAGAAGTGCAGTGGGAGGAAGGAATTAGAGGAAAAACAGTGCAAGATATGATGAAAAAAGTCATATGGAAATGCAAGGAGGCTGAAGAGATTTATTCCAACAGTAAATGAAAAAAAACAGGAGGGAATATAATAACCCATAGTTTAATAAACAGTGTCAGGAAGCAAAAGTAAAAAGCAGGAGGGAGTGGAGGAAGTACAGAAGACAAAGGACAGAGGACAACAGGATTAGATGTAACAGAGCTAGGAACGATTACATTAACATAAGACGAGTGTCGGAAAGAAATTATGAGAATGATATTGCAGTCAAAGCGAAAAAGCAACCTAAATTACTACATAGCCATATAAGAAGGAAGATGTTGGTAAATGACCAAGTGACAAGACTGAGGAAAACAGAAGGGGCATATACAGAAAGCGACAAGGAAATCTGCGAGGTACTGAATGCAAGTTTCCATGGAGTGTTCACAACCGAGCCTGAGTGGCTCCCATTGTTAGAAGAGATTACCCTAGATGAAAGACTATCAGATATAGAGGTGACAGCAGAGGAGGTAATGAAACAGTTGACAACACTGGATGCAACTAAAGCAGTTGGACCAGACAAAGTATCACAGTGGATACTAAAAGAGGCAGCGCAGGCACTCAGCGTGCCTCTGGCAATGATCTTTAATGAGTCACTTATGTCGAGAGAATTACCCAGTTGCTGGAAGGAGGCAAATGTCGTACCGATTTTCAAGAAAGGTGATAGGGAGGAGGCACTTAACTACAGACCCGTATCACTGACAAGCATCCCCTGCAAAATACTTGAAAGAATAATTAGGCTAAGACTTGTTGAGCACCTGGAGAACATTGGATTTGTAAACAAGCACCAACTTGTGTTCTGGACAGGGAAATCATGCCTAACAAACCGGACATGGGACAGGACAGGGAGACTGGGCAGACTGCATATTTCTTGACTGCCAAAAGGCCCTTGATACAGTACCGCACATGAGACTGCTTTACAAACTTGAGAGGCAGGCAGGAGTAAGCGGAAAAGCCTTAGCATGGGTGAGGAACTACCTAACAGGAAGGAGTCAGAGGGTAATGGTAAGGGGCGAGAAGTCGGACTGGCGAACAGTAACGAGTGGAGTACCAGTTTGGAGTAATTTGGAGTACCAGTTTGGAGTGGAGTAACAGTAACAGAGTGGAGTAACATCGGGATGGCCACATATGGCCTAGTATCACGCACCAACTGGAACCGGAATCAGGGAGATTGGTATAGAATGAATAACTTCCAGCACAAAGAAAACAATTTATGGCATGCTGACAGGAGATGCTAACACGAACACGGAAAAACATACATTGAAAGTTATTTACCTCCTGAGTGCACATATCAGTATAATAGTATCAATGAGTGTTGACAATAATTTACCGAAGAGACAATATTTTACCGTGTTGTCCTGTGTCAGAGCAGCACGGTGAAGTACCCTGGTCTGGGCAACAGCGTAGAACTGATGCATGTGAACAGTTGATAGACACGAAATGGAAATACAAATGGAAACAAGACTTTTCAATAACACATTTTGTATCCCTTTTTACTAAAATACAAAACCGTTACATTGGTTGGAAACTAGACAGTTTAATTCAAATATTTCAGGCCTATTGAGAGCTGTTTCACCTGTACATGTATTTACAATTTATTATTTGGAAATCAAGTAAGTAATAGTTATATCCAAGAAACAAATTATCAGATATGTCGTTTTCAACGAATTCATGAAAGGTTCAATTCAAGAACAGTAAAGACTAGATGTTTATACAATATTTACTAAACTTGTTAGCTTCGTTTGCCATCAGAGTTAATGAAAAGACGTAATTTAATAAAATCATTTAGCATTAAAGATGGAAGTTATATAAGATGGTAGCCATACTATTCTTGTGGGAACCGACCTGTGAGATTTATATATATTTGATTTATATGAATATATATATAATTTATATTTACGTTAATTTATATATTTCGATAGCAATTAGTATGATGTTAAGTGGACTGTATTTCTGCAATAATCTCACAAATCGGTCCTTACACATTAGGGAGGGTTGTATATTAAATTTATATATATGCAGCCAATCAAACTACAGTATTAACTACATATATTGGTATACATTGAGGAGGTTCCTTATCTTATTATACAGCAGGGTTAGTCCGCCAGGTCTAACTGAGATGTAGACACCAAACTATCCTCGATTGAGGCAGCTTCCATCACCCAGTAACTGATGTATCAAGTCTTACTTCCTCTTCTTGTTCCTGTCAAAGGGCGCTAGCTGTAAACCAGAATCCTAATATATGACAGCTATATCAGAGAAAACACTGTATATTATATATGATGAGGACCAAGGCTTAATTACCTTTAGTATGAGGCGAGTTCGCATTCTAACCAGTTCGCCCAATATCTACCTAACATTAATGGCCAAAAATGATTAGATAAACGGGTTTCGGTAGAACACTTCCCTTGATTATGTTGACAGCGTGTTGATGATGGAAGACCACTACTCTGATCTCCTACACACTTCGTCCAAGAGAAATTATAGGAGCCGAATTTGCTCCCTGCGCCTCTGGTCTTAACAACAATGGCTGACCACTTCTTCACTCACGCTCCTGGCTTACTGTCCAGATGTCAGTAAGTGATAGAAGGGTCACATTTTCTCTATTTTGATACTGATAATTAAGTTAATTCAAATGAGATGTTTTTATGATGTTAAAAGCCCAAAGACTAATGTATTTAAGAATAATTCCCAACAATAGTTGGTGAATTTATAATAGTATGTGGCAATGATATCCCGTTTTCTATTGACGGAAAACTCCACTACAAGCTACATTTTCTATGGGTTAACTTGTGTACAACGCAGCAGCAATATTATCTGCAATTGGATGTAATATTATTAAATGGTGTCGGATTTTCCGACAATTCTCATTAAGCATATATTCTCCCTATCAGATCCTCTACCTATTTTTTCCATAACAAAAATAGAATTATATGAATTTTTCGTCACGAAAGTCAGCAAGATACTAAAGAATTTAACCAGACCTATAATACAAACTTTCTAAAGCTGTAAGAAAATATGACGGTAATAAAGTTGGTTTAAAAAAATAGGGTAAGTACATCTTCCAGGACTATCAAGAGCCAAAGATGTGGCACCCTTTGGTAAAATAGAGAACAAACAACACAGTGTCGAGTGGAAATCTTCTCAAATTCCAGGCAGGTTGACACAATTTATCAATGTTTCTTCACACCGACCACTTCAATGTACCCGGTGCGGTAACCGGGTACCTAAAAGTAAATCAGTTGGTGAGTCATGTTTAGGGGAACGAAAAAAAACGAGAAACCTAAATGGTTCGAGCCCCAGACAAGAGGAATACATCCCATGTCCCAACTATCAGACAAGCAGCGTTCTTTCAGAGTTTCACAAGATCGTGTGATTAACGGTGAGAAGAAGAACAAGGGAGATAACACGAAATAATCAAGGGGGCAGAGAGAGAGTGAGCAGGGAGGCAACAAAGTGAATCAGACATAATCAAAGTGCCACAGTCATTAGGTGTTTTGCCTAGACGACTTCTGCTGTATGTCTACCATATACCATTCGAAGTATTATCCTACTTGATTATACTTCCTATCAATGCAATATTTAAGAAACAGCCCATCCTCCTGTTTATGTAGTACTTATTGCAACGATAAAGACCGTCGTACATATATTGACGTAAAAGAAGATTAGAAATTAGAAAGTAGGAATAAGAATCAGCTCTTATTCCTACTACTTTCCCCTCTACTACTCTTTGTTCCTCACCTCTGTCTTGCTTATTTATTTTGTTGACCAGACCACACACTAGAAGGTGAAGGGACGACGACGTTTCGGTCCTTCCTGGACCATTCTCAAGTCGATTGTGATGAAGAAGTAGAGACAGGCAATAAATAGGCAAGAGAGAGCTGAGGAGCAAAGTAAGGTGTAGTAGAGGGGATAGTAATAATAATAAGAGCTGCAGAAGGCCTATTGGCCCATACGAGGCAGCTCCTATTATAACCACCGAATGAGAAGGAGAAGGAATAAGAAGAGGATAGCAAGGGAGCGTAGGAGAAGAGAGAAAGAAAAGGAAAGAGAAATAAAGATAAATGGAAGGGGTAGGCTTATGTTAGGTCCCGTTTGTTAGAAAGATTAGAGCATTTGAGTATATATTGTGAAAGGGAAGAGTCCACAGCAACAAAGCCAGGACTCAAGTTCATGTTGGGTACATTGTGTATTAGAGCCGATTCCACAAGACGGCGTCTGTGTAGAGTAGAGGCAGGAAAGATTATTTTGGAGGAAGACCAATCAATGAGATGATTATAATCCCTCACATGGCAGAAGAGAGCATTGTTAGTGTCTGCAGACTTAACACTTCCCTTGTGTTCTTTAAGTCTGTCATTCAGTGTACGGTCAGTTTCGCCAAAGTATTGGAGAGGACAAGACGAACAGGAAATAGAGTAGACACCAGCAGCATTAGAAGCAGGAGGAGCAGTGTGAACTAGATTGCTACGAAGTGTGTTGGTTTGTCGAAAGGCGAGTTTAATGTCAAGAGGACGAAAGGTATTGGTAAAAGTTTTGAGTTCAGATATGAAGGGAAGGCATAGTACAGTGCTACTAGTGTTGGAAGCAGGTTTAGGATGAAAGAAATTTCGTTTAGCTTGAGAGTAGGCACAGTTGAAGAAATGCAAAGGGTTACCAAGGCGAGAGAATGATTTGTAGATAAAGGCAATTTCAGAATCAAGAAACTGAGGGTCGCTGATGCGTAGAGCGCGGAGGAAGAGAGAGACGAGGACACTTTTCTAAACAGAAGGAGGATGGTAGGAAAAGCTTATTTATTGCCTGTCTCTACTTCCTCATCACACTCGACTTGAGAATGGTCCAGGACGGATCGAAACGTCGTCGTCCCGTAACCTTCTTGTGTGTGGTTTGGTCAACATACTTTAGCCACGTTATTGTGACTCATCGCCTGCATATGGATACCACACGTAAGCGTCTCACTCTGTTTAATTTCTTAGATGCTCTTCCTAACTTTAAACAGCCTTTTTGCGCCTTTGAATCTTCCCTTCTTGCCGCCAAGCGTCGAAAGAACCCACTCAGGTTTCTTAAAGACTGTCTTGCTGAGCAAGTTCTCCCTCTTTCTTTATCTCACTTTCTCCGGTTCAACACTTCGTGTTCTCCTTTTCCTGAACATGCCCGCCTTCTTCTTCAAGAACTTATTCATGCCACCTCCTTGCAAGTTGACGAGGCTATTTTAGCTGTTCGTCAACATCAACGCTTTCTGTCCTCTTCTCTTCCCAGTGATCTATGCAATACCATATTTCCAATTGCATTTGACACTGCTCACGGCTCCTCTTCCCACCACTCCTCCACACTACACAACAAACTTCAACGCCTGATCTCCAACAGTCCTTGGGCCAAATTCTCTCTCTCTGACTGTGTTACCAACCTTTCATCCTACCCTCTTTCTAAGCACCAGCAAGAACTTCTTGACCTTGGTCTTTCTTTTGCTACTTCCCCTGGCCTACGCTGTAGCATTGATTTCATTAGTTCTTTGGACAGGTTTGTCAATTCTAACTCTAGTACTCTTTCGGACCTGTCTGCCTTTAGAGGGGCCCTTATCTCCGTTCTTGACAGCTTGTTTTCTAAAAATCACCACCCTCCTTCCAGCTTGCCCTTGCCTCCCTGAAATCTAGCAACTCTATTCTTATCCTTCCTTCCGGCAAAGGAAATTCGGTGGTTGTCTTTGACCATGAGGACTACCTCCGAAAAGCAGATGTCTTGCTCTCTGACTCTCGCACTTATGCTCCTCTGACTTCTAACCCTTTGGATCGTCTCAAAACGTCCGTTAACCGCAAACTAAGACAGCTCTCTAGTCTTTGTCCTCCTGAATTTGATCTCATTAAACGTTTCCGTGTCATTTGCCCTTCTCTTCCTTATTTCTATGGTCTTCTCGAGACTCATTAACCTGGTGTTCCTCTTCGTCCTATCATTTCTTCACGGGGCTCTGTCAGCTATCCTCTTGCCTCCTGGCTCGCTAAAACCCTGACGCCTTTCCTTGGCACGTTTTCCCCGGCCCACCTTCGTCTTTCTCAGGACTTCATAGAAAGACTGCGCCTGCAACTCTCTTGTAAGATGCTTAGTCTTGCTGTCGACTCTCTGTTCACTAATGTTCCGCTCGATGACGTTCTCTCTTTTCATAGACAGAAGGCGTCTGAGGGCCTTCTTCCTCTCCTGCTTCCCACTGACGTTTTCCTCGAACTCATTAGACTCTGTGTTGACTCTAACTCTTTCTCTTTCAACGTTAAATATTACACTCAAACTTTTAGTGTCGCTATGGGTTCCCCTCTCTCCCCTGTTCTTGCTAATTTCTGTATGGAATACATCGAAACTGTTCTTCTTCCTTCTATTGATACTCGTCTCTCTGACTTCGCTATGTTGATGACATTTTTGCTTTATGGCCTCATGGCCTTAGTCTTTTCCAGCCTTTCCTCTCCTCCCTGTTGGTGCCCTGCCTGGTGGCCTACGGCTCCACCATAACCTGAAGTACCATATGTAACAAGGGTTTCGTGCTTGGGCTGTAGTAATCGGAAAAAGTGATGATCTTGACAGATGCGTAATAAAACTTTCATGGTTCTTTCGATTAAATATATCTAATAATTTATTCTATATTCGTGCCATTAGGTGCTTACCACTTGGATGAAGTTCTGTTATTGGTTTGGATTAAGCAATACATTGCGATCACTGCCTAGTCTTTGATAACGACATAATGCTATGAAAATTAATGAATCCAAGCATTCACCTATTGAAGAAACAGAATAAATTTTAATTAACTTTGTTCATCTATTTCCTGCTGGATGTGCCTCAAGATTGCGATAAAATGAAATATTTTTATCTCTTTAACTTGTCTGTGCTCTCTGCCTTTTTCTAAATTCACTTTAAACTGAGTCATTAACGAAATTTTCATCAACGAAAGTGTGTGTATATATATAGTAGTAGGCATCCATCAGTCTCAGGAGACTATGGAGTTGCGCTCTGGTTGTCGGTCTGGAATGGCCTCACCAGGGCGCAAAGCCAGGGTAGGTTGAATCGGGGGAGAAGCTGTTACCCAGGCAGCAGGTCCCCCCTCTCCACGGCGCTGAAAGTCTCCAATGGAAAGGCATACGCCAATACGATTGGTTCCAGCGCCGTCGCAGGAACTGTGAGTTCCGGGGTTGACCTCGAAGGTGGTGAAGAAGGGCACAGGGACCCCAACCCCGGAGACCGCCGTGGTCGGGGCCGGAGAAGAACCACCCCATCAAGGGTATGAACGACCCCAGCCTCCTGAAGCAGAGCCTGAGGCCGCACGACCCCCGGGAGGTGGACGTCCCGGTCCCGCACCTACGGGTTCCAGACAGAGATCGTGACAGCCCTCTTTCACCCGAGGCCGGCCTCCTTCAAGACCAAGCAGAAGGAAAAGTGATAATTATTGAATACAACATTTATTATTATTATAATAAATTATATAATAATAATATAAATAATTAATAATTATCACTCTATATATATATCATATATATATATATATATATATATATATATATATATATATATATATATATATATATATATATATATATATATATATATATATATATATATATATATATATATATATATATATATGCGAACAAGTCTGAATGGTCCCAGGACTATATATCACTTCTGGGTGTGAGTTTTCATTCATATATATACATATATATATATATATATATATATATATATATTATATATATTATATATATATATATATATATATATATATATATATATATATATATATATATATATATATATATATATACATAGACATACTAGCTGTACACGCCACGCGTTGCTGGTACAGTCTGGTTAAATGGAAAAGAAAGAAAGAGAAAGTGAATATTTCTAATATGTTTAATTTTACAATTCTTGTGGTTACTCTATATTTTTTGTTGTTCCACTGTCTGTTAAGATATAGAGATTGTCTGGTTGCCGGCTCTAGAACACGCAACATATAATTGTCCATGTGAAAGGCAATCTGTGTCTAGATCTAAACCGCACAATTCTAAAGATTGGCCCCGAGCTTTGTTGATGGTGATTGCAAACGAGAATCGAACTGGAAATTACAATCTCTTAAACTGAAATGGCATATCCGTTGGAATCATAGGAATGCGAGGAATGAGGACATCTTCACCTTTGAAAAGTCCTGTTAAGATTGTTGCTACTGCGACGTTGCTGATTAATTTTTTTTACTGCAAGCCTCGTGCCGTTGCAAATCTTTGGCTTGTTGATATTTCGGAACATGATAATTGGCACGCCGATTTGTAGTTGCAGTATGCGCGGTGGTATTCCTGACAGATCGGGTCAATTCAAAAATTCTGTTGGATAATTAACTGCTTCATCTTTTACCTCAGCAGTGTCGACGGACTTGTATGTGAC
>WNGS01162558.1:132586-147450 GCA_020271785.1 Procambarus virginalis | reverse complement strand
TAAACTTGGAGAGTGGGCACTAGAAAAAACCAGACATAATAGCACTCACAGAAACAAAGCTAACGAAAATCATAACAAATGCAGTGTTTCCACAGGGCTACTATGTAGTGAGAAAAGAGAGAGAAGGGAGAGGGGATGTGGTGTGCTTTGCTACTAAGAGAAGGTTGGATTTTCGAAGAGATGGTAATTCAGAACTGTGAAGGTTTCAGGGACTACATATCAGGCACCATTGCAACTGGAGGACAGAAAATTATAATAGTAGTCATATATAACCCCCCACCGAATGACAGAAGACCCAGACAGGAATATGATAGAAACAACATGGCCACCATCATATAATAGAGAGAGCAGCTTCTGTGGCTAGCAGGAACGGATCCAGACTTCTAATCATGGGAGACTTCAACCATGGGAAGATAGATTGGGGAACAGAGACCCACACGGAGGCCCAGACATGGAGAGCTAAGCTGCTGGATGTGGCAACAAGAAACTTTCTAAGTCAACACGTCAAGGACCGACAAGAATGAGAGGAGGGATGAACCAGCCTTGCTTGATTTGATATTTACCCTAAATGAGTCGGATATAAGGGAAGTTAAGTTGGAAGCCCCCTTGGGAATGAGTGATCATAGTGTATTGAGCTTTGAGTACCTGGTTGAGCTAGGAATTATCACCCCCAAAAAAGAACTGGGAACCAAAGGGCTGGCGTACCGAAAGGGAAACTATGAGGAGATGAATAATTCCTATGGGATATACATTGGGACACAGAACTCGGAACCAAGTCCGTACAAGACATGATGGACTATGTCACCCAAAAATGTCAGGAGGCTGTAAGCAGGTTTGTCCCAGCCAACAGGAAAACAGAGAAGCAAAGGAAGAATCCGTGGTTTAATAGGGAATGTATGAAAGCAAAGGAGCTGAACAAAGGGCATGGAGGGAACTTCCGTAATAACAGAACACCAGAAAGTAGAGAGAGATACCAGAGAACCAGGAACGAGTATGTCAGTGTGAGAAGAGCAGCTGAGAAAAGGTATGAAAATGATATAGCTAACAAAGCCAAGACTGAACCAAAGCTACTACACAGTCACATCAGGAGGAAGACAACAGTGAAGGAACAGGTGATTAAACTTAGGGTGGGCGAGGACAGGTACACAGAGAATGACAAAGAGGTGTGTGAAGAACTCAACAAAGGTTCCAGGAGGTCTTTACAATAGAACAGGAGATATCACGGCGCTGGGAGAGGTGGCAGCAAACCAGGTGACCTTGGATAGGTTCGAAATTACAAGAGATGAGGTCAAAAAGCACCTATTGGAGCTGGATGTGAGAAAAGCTGTTGGGCCGATGGAATCTCGCCATGGGTATTGAAAGAGTGTGCAGGAGCACTTTGCTTACCACTCTCCATAGTGTATAGTAAGTCACTGGAAACGGGGGACCTACCAGAAATATGGAAGACTGCTAATGTAGTACCAATATACAAAAGGGTGACAGACAAGAGGCACTGAACTACAGGCCAGTGTCCTTAACTTGTATACCATGCAAGGTGATGGAGAAGATTGTGAGAAAAAACCTAGTAACACATCTGGAGAGAAGAGACTTCGTGACAACCCATCAACATGGGTTCAGGGAGGGTAAATCTTGCCTTACAGGATTGATAGAATTCTACGATCAGGTGACAAGAATTAAGCAAGAAAGAGAAGGGTGGGCGGACTGCATTTTTTTGGACTGTCGGAAAGCCTTTGACACAGTACCCCATAAAAGGTTGATGCATAAGCTGGAGAAACAGGCAGGAGTAACAGGTAGGGCGCTCCAGTGGATAAGGGAGTACCTAAGCAATAGGAAGCAGAGAGTTACAGTGAGGGGTGAGACCTCAGACTGGCGTGAAGTCACCAGTGGAGTCCCACAGGGCTCTGTACTTGGACCTATCCTGTTCTGATATACGTAAATGATCTCCCAGAGGTATAGACTCATTCCTCTCAATGTTTGCTGACGACGCCAAAATTATGAGAAGGATTAAGACAGAGGAGGACAGCTTGAGACTTCAAGAAGACCTGGACAAGCTGCAGGAATGGTCGAACAAATGGCTGTTAGAGTTTAACCCAAGCAAATGTAATGTAATGAAGATAGGGGTAGGAAGCAGGAGACCAGATACAAGGTATCATTTGGGAGATGAAATACTTCAAGAGTCAGAGAGAGAGAAAGACCTGGGGGTTGATATCACGCCAGACCTGTCCCCTGAAGCTCATATCAAGAGGATAACATCAGCAGCATATGCCAGGTTGGCTAACATAAGAACGGCCTTTAGAAACTTGTGTAAGGAATCTTTCAGAACATTATATACCACATATGTCAGACCAATCCTGGAGTATGCGGCTCCAGCATGGAGTCCCTATCTAGTCAAGCATAAGACTAAACTGGAAAAGGTTCAAAGGTTTGCCACAGACTAGTACCCGAGCTGAGAGGTATGAGCTACGAGGAGCGACTGCAGGAATTAAACCTCACTTCGTTGGAAGACAGAAGAGTTAGGGGGGACATGATCACCACATTCAAGATTCTCAGGGAATCGACAGGGTTGATAAAGACAGGCTGTTTAACACAAGGGGCACACGCACTAGGGGACACAGGTGGAAACTGAGTGCCCAAATGAGCCACAGAGATATTAGAAAGAACTTTTTAGTGTCAGTGGTTGACAAATGGAATGCATTAGGAAGCGATGTGGTGGAGGCTGACTCCATACACAGTTTCAAGTGTAGATATGATAGAGCCCATTAGGCTCAGGAAACTGTACACCTGTTGATTGACGGTTGAGAGGCGGGACCAAAGAGCCAGAGCTCAACCCCCGCAAGCACAACTAGGTGAGTACACTAGGTGAGTACAACACAAGCTCAACTAAAGGGTAGCCAACGCAGCCTGTAACCTCCAGTCCCACGGAGTTTACTCTCGTCACAGGAGGGAGAGGGACTCCCATCGCAAGCGTGTGCCGTCAACACCGGCCAAGCAGCCACCAGTCAGCAGGGAGGGTAGAGACACCCACACCCCCTGCAGGCGAAAACTGCAACCTCCCCAAACTACCGGAGCGGCCAGACGACACGTCTGCACCCCACGGCAGCTCAGATGGGACCATTCCTGTCAGATTGTTGCTTCTACGACGTCGCTGATTAATTTTTTTACTGCAAGGCACGTGGCATTGCAAAGTTTTTGCTGCTTGTTTTTTCGCAGCATGTTAACTGGCACGCCGATTTTTAATTGCCGTATAAGTGATGGTATCCCTGGCAGATCGAGTGAATTAAAAAATTCTGTTGAGTCATTAACTGCTTCATCTGCTTCCACAATAGTGTCGACGGACTTGAATGTTACTGCCTCGCTTTGAATGATACACTGAATAATATTGTTAAGGTCGTAGACGTTTTGTTCTTGGCCTCAAGAACAGCTCGTTCACTCAGCCAATCGTGATTCTTATAATTGGTTTCAATATGGGAAATACTTTTTCAGCCAATTCTTCTTTTGACGTCACTAAATTGCAGAAGTATGAGGCAATGAAATTCGTCCTGAGGTCAGATTAACAGGCCCGTTTACGTTCCCAGTTTCTAGAAATTGATGTGAGAATATCTCAGCTGTTGGATCGTTTTGCAGTAGCTACATAACTAAACGCATATTTGTAGTTAATATAAATGTCTTTACATGGCGCCATAAAGTAGAGTATTTCAAGCAAGCATTTATTTCGTCCGCTGGTTTCGTTCGAGGAATTACGGGTAATGTTTGCCTGAAATCTCCTGCAAGCAATATTAATGCGTTCCCAAATGGTCTGATGTTTCCACGCAAATAATGCAATGATCAATCAAGGGCCTTGAACGATTTTTTGTGAAACATTGTGAATTCGTCCCTAAAAATAAGTTTGCATTTCTGTAATACTTTTCCCATGCCGAATGCATTGGAAATGTTGTACGTGGGAGTTTCAATGAATTGCATGTTCAATGGCGATTTCAAAGTCGACGTAGCAGTTCTTCCACCTGGTAGCAATGTTGCAGCAATTCCGGACGATGCAAGAGCTAAGATTATGCCATTTTGGGATCGAAATGCTGCCTGAATTAATCTAATTAGGAAGATTTTACCAGTTCCTCCTGGCACATCAAAGAAGATTTCTCCAAACCCGTTATTGACAGTTTGAATTATTTGATTGTTAATGCCTTTTTGCTCAAGCGTTAGCCTAGGAATATTTGATTAAACATACGACAACAGATCACCAGTGTTGTAATTTTATTCACGACGCAATTCTACATCGAACGAAGCAGCAGCAGATCGATTCGATGATGGCATTTCCATTTGATTGAGAACTTTGTTCGCGTCTTTATTCTAATTCTTCAATCATTATCAACGCTTCGTTGAAGATTTGTGCTGTAAAATCCATGTTCATATTTGAATTTTCTTTGCGTATTCGACGGATAATATCTTCAGTCATGTGCGATTTATAATTATCCCATAACTCTGTTGGAGATAACAGAGAGCCGGTGGTCAATATGATTGCAAACATTGCATGAATTTGATTTGGATGTGACGTGTTGGACGCGTCATTAATGCATACATCCCAGTGCCGGTCGTTCTCCAGTAAATTCAGAGCTTGACATGCACTACGGGAAGTGGGATCTGTTACGCAGTTGACAAATCTCAATTGCTTGAAAGACATTGGACCGGGCACATTTACCAACAGCATGTGAAGAAAGAAGCATTCATCCTGATTAGGATGCACCGTGTGCAGTCTACCTATCGCAGTTTATATGAATATGCCAAGTTGTCCGTCGACTCGCTCTCTTCGTTTGAGTCGTTCAAATGATTTTCTACTGGCATTCCATGTGTAATACGTTGGCACTTCCGAATACACCATTGCTTTCGCAAACACGTCATTTTGACATAACGTGAAGAAAGCAGTTAACGCTGTAGCCGGTGGATACATAGATGATTGTTGCACATTTGCAGCTGTGAAATAAACGTGTTGTCCATTTTCATGTTTTCAAAACAAAAACAAAAATACTAACGAAATATTTCAATTCAAACGCAGATCAATCGACACAGCTCAATTTCACCACGAAATGCACTGAAAAATTCCAAGAACAGTTAAAAAAAAAATAAAAAAAAAAGAAACAAATAAACTGTTCCCACGAAATGAACGGTATGGTAAAGAACACAGCTCAAGTCCAATGCAATATCACACAAAATAATTAAATCAAAATATATGAAAATTCAATTTATCAATGCAACTGGAAACATTGAAATGGAATCGTCACATATATTGTATAGCTTGTGTTGGTCTTACTGCAACAGATGGCGCTGCTTTAAAAAAAAAGCATGTTTTTACCTGTCACAGGTGTTGCATCTATATAGTAGGTATATAAAAAATATGCACGTATTTGAATGGAACGTTGTGTCAAAATTTCGAAGCAGTCGGTGAAGAACTTTCGGAGATTAAAGCATGTGTTGCTCCTACGTCCTACAGATGATGCTGTTAAAAAAAATGTTTTTCCTATCACAGGTGAGACAAGTATATAGTAGGTATATAAAACCGCTCGCCTATTCCAATGCAACGTTGTGTCAACATTTTAAAAACAATCGGTAAAGAGGTTTCGAAGATTTCCCTCACATGAAAAACAGTTTTTCAAAAAAGCACGATTTTTCCAGTCACATACGTGATATCGATATAGTACGTATATAAAAACTCGCTCGGATGCGAATGGATCGTTACGTGAAAATTTCAAAGCAATCGGTGAAGAACTTTTGGAGATTAGCGATTTTGAACAAACGAACATTTCCATTTTTATTTATATAGATGATAAAATTGCTTAAATTGTACTGTTGCTAGAACTACAGATTCCATAATGCAATAGTTATAAATCCAATAAGGTTAGCAGAGTTTATACGTTACCACTGCTTGGCTTAGGCTCGGCTACAAGTGCCTGGTGCCTACCTGGTACTTAGATACTGGTACCTACCTTAAACCAGCTTAGAGTAAAACTAAGTACTACCTAATACACTCCATGTAACTTACCTTACCTCCTAAATGTCAACCGATGTTTTGCTATTTCAAAAATTATTGATTATTGACCAACATGTTTTAGCTGCTGATATCTGCCAAGTATTAATTTAAAGACAATTGTAATCTTCTGTTTATTTAGTTAAAATTCCCTCTGCTGTTCTGTTGCAGTTTCTGCTGTTCTATCCATCATGAAATTATTATCATTCTCGTTCTATTATCATTCAAACGGGGGTCAGCGTCATGGCGACTGCTGGAGGTGCACGCACGCAGCATCTCTACTACAAACATTCACGATACTTTTGAGGATGTCGAGAAACCACTGTTTCATGCCACACATTTATATCATGAACTTCACCCGGTCTTAGAAGAGGATCCAGATGGAGAGTTCCTGGACAGTAAACATCACAGCAAAGGCAAACAGATTAGAGGTGAAGTGCCACCATCATACCGGGGTAAACAGAGACCGTGCCGGCACTACGCTGTCTCAGTATCAACATCCACCGCTCAACCAATGTAGGACGAGTTCTCCTGATTTGCAAACTTTCATCATTGCCTTTGATGGCGAAGATGAGAGTGTTTTCCGAAATACCAGGACACAAAGTATCATATAATGCCATTCTCAAGATATTCGGGATCAACGTGCACGATATCAGACCTAATAAACAAAGGAACTTGATCGCAGTGGACCACAAACACAGCGAGGAACTAGAGCTTTCAGACATTACTGACATCTGTGGCCACAAAGTCAAGTGCTACAAACCACTAGGGGACCGATTACCAAAATATGTAATCCGACACGTTGTAGACGTCAGTGCAGACGACATTAAGGCACAACTTCAGAGAGATTGGCATTCCAATCTTTGGAGTCCAAAAATTTATGCGAAGACCAAACAGAAAACTAAATGATACAGGCACTGCCCTGCTTACCTTTTTAGACTACATTTCGCCTGATAGGATTTGGTTAAACAGCTTCCTCCTTAAACTAGAGGTGCATGTACCACGTCGCACTCAGTGCTTTAGATGGAAAGGTTTTAACCATACCTCGAAAGGCTGCACCAAAGACATTAAATGTGGGAAATGCTCTGGTTCTCACTACACACAAAACTGTGCATCAGATACACTCACCTGCTCAAACTGTGGTAGCGATCATGACATTACATTTAAACACTGTCCTTCATACCGTGTTATGAAGCAGCAGCAGCAAAAACTAAGGTTCTCCCTACCACCAATCTGCAATACAGTAGTGCATTAAAACAACCCTAACTCAGCGCATCATCAACCTCTACCTCACACTCAGCCACAACCTTTGCGTGTGCCTAATATGTCTGTCACCAACAATCCCGCACCCCCAGGGGTCCAATCATCTCCTACAAAATGCACAACTGAGTCCTGATCTTGTTGAAACTCTTGTCACTCGCATCGAAAATACACTAGAAAAGACACGTGGCCGACTTCTAACTAAATTCTTTACACAAGTAACGCAACACCACCCCTGAGGCTGACCCAACATAAATCCCATCAACAGATGCAGACACTGACATCCGCCTAAACAACGCTACCATTACTGGACACACATCGTTTGAACAGATGATGCAAAAACTCGTAAATAACTCCTTAGCACGCCTTACCAAAATCACTCCCCAGGCTGACATGCCACAAACCACAACCACCAGTTCCAAGAGTAAGACACACCCCCATCCACATCTAGGTGTCCAACAAGTACTACTATTGGCATGTCAAGGAAAACAGACACATCAGTANTTGCGTGTTTCCATTGCCTGGGCAACACCCCTCTTTGGATGATACGTTAAACAGATGGAGTAGTGGATTCCCAGACACTTCACACAGTGCATTGAGTATGTCGTAGGACACCATCTTCACCAGGTGCTGTACTTTTACCCTTTTTCATAGTCCCCCTTACTTCCTGGGCTGTGATTGGTTTCCCATACTCGTCATCAGTTGACAGTGCTCTTGTTATTCTAATTATTCTGTCATTATGTCGTAGGAGCTGTTCCCTGCCTAATTTCTGGAGGGAGGGAGGAGGAGGATGCTGCATCACTCCACTTGTGAATTAGTTCCTCAACCTTACCCTGGGGGTCTTTGTGAGCCGCAGGCCGGGATCTGCCCCCCCTTTAGCTATCTGAATTTTTGCCCACACTTGTCTCACAGATGTTTCCCGTCCAATGGAGCTAGTGAATTTAGGCCATTGTCTCTCCCGCTCTTTAATCTTCTCTTCCCTGGCTACTTGACACACAGTTTTAAACAGCTCTTGGTTACTTTCAGTGGGATGACTCCGGTACTCTCTATTCATGCTCCTTACACTTGCATGGAGCATCTTTATGTAATCGTTCTCATACCATTATATTTTCTTTTTCTGAGGGTTTTTTCGCCCAGTCGTACGGCGCAGAACTCTGAGGCAGTACTCAATTTGGTTATTAAGGTCATCAACAAATGAATACCAAGTCTTTTGGGATTTGGTATTCCGTGAAGCAGTCACTCATCCTGTTTATGAAGTGAGGCCTCATATCTGGTCCGGGTGATAACCTTTTTCTTTGATTTATCTCTTTCCTTCTCTTGCTCATGTCGACGGTGGTAATCAGTGCCCAGTGGTCACTACATAAACTGTGTACAATGTGTGTACTGGCATCCGTGTCCTGTGCATTCAGCAGGAGAGAATAGTTTAATCTTCCTCCTCTGAGGTGAGTTGGCTGATCATCACCCAGGACGCTAAGATTCTCACTTTCCCGTACACAGAGTGACAGTTTCCGTCCATTGACATTGGGCTGATGACAGTTGGCATCAAAATGTGGGTGCATGACATTAAGGTCACCGGCCAGCAGGTTCTTTGTTAGTAGATTCAGGTATTGTGTCAAGGTCAAGTTTATTCTGTGGCACATATAGGTTGATTATATGTAGGGCATTATTGTTTATATGAAGGGTTACCCCCTGTGATTCATATTCATCCCCCATGTGAAGATCATCAATAATCTGTGCAGGTATGGTGTTACTGCCATAGGTAATTAGACGCCGTTTTCTTTCCACAGAGGGCAGGGAGATCTTGTGATAACCGCTGAACCTTGGGTTGTAGTCATCCCCCACCAGTGTCTCCTGTATCACTATGACATCAGTTTGGTGTTCACGAACGTACTGTATGATGTCATTAAGTCTACTGCGAACTCCACTGCAGTTCCATTGTAGGGCGCCTGACAGCTGGGTGGACAGCGCTTCGGATTCGTTGTCTTGAGGTTCCGGGTTCGATCCCAAGTGAAGGCGGAGAGAAATGGGCAAAAATGTTTCTTTTACCCTGATGCCCCTGTTACCTAGCCGTAAATAGGTACATGGGAGTTAGCTGCTACGGGCTGCTTCTCGGGGGGTGTAACAAAAAGGAGGTCTGGTCGAGGACCGGGCCGCGGGGATGCTAAGCCCTGAAATCATCTCAAGATAACCTTATGATAGGATAGTGAGACTTTTTCACGGTGTTTATCCATCGTGGAGGTGTTGGTCATCAGATGTGCTGTGTGCGGTGTTGTTACTGGAGAAAGTGTGTGTACTGGTGTTGTTGTATGTGTTGGTGGTTTGGTGTTACTGTGTGTATTGGTGCCAGTAGTCAATGGTGTTGTGTTCACTGGTGGTGTTGTGTTCACTGGTGATGGTGTTGTGTTCACTGGTGATGGTGTTGTTCACTGGTCTGGTTGTGTTCACTGGTGGTGTTGTGTTCACTGGTGTTGAGCTCATTGGTGGTGTTGTGTTCACAGGCGTTGATGTGTTCACTGGGACAACGTTAGCACTGTGTCTGCTGTTATGTGCCGTGGCTCGTGTTGCACCATCATGCACCAAGTTCCAAACTGCTAGACTCTCCTGAGACGAACTTTGGCCCTGCAGAAAGTGGAGTTTGGCCTCCTGGTTCTTTGGAATTGAACACAGGGCATTCTCAAGTTTATTTTGCTTGCTTATTAGTTCTTGAATGAGTGGATGATTGTTTATCACGTGGGTAATTATTGCTTCCATATTGGGTGGGATTGTGTTGTCTGGACCCAGTAAAATTTTGGTTAGTGGGTGAGGAGGAGGAGTGGTTGGTTGGGTAGGAGGGAGGGTCGGCTGGGAGGTAGGAGAGCTGGTTAACTGGGTGGCATTAGGGAGTATGGATGGTGTCGTAAGGTTTTGGTTAGTGAGTGAGATAAAGATGGGTGGGTTTGTGAGAGGGAGGGTGACTGGTTGACCCTGAGTGAGGTGGTAGTGACGCCCACTCCCACCCCAGGCTGTTTTCCGTCTACTGTAAGTTGGACCCTGGCTTTTTGTAGTACTGTTCACGATGCCATTCCCGCCCCTGCTCACTGAATGGTTATAACCAGAATTCAAAAGATGAGACAACAAGTGTTAATGGCTAGTGTGTCCGAGCATCATAACAACCCATCCAGCAAGGGGTTCAGTTCCCCACCCGGGGCCCTCCAGTGCGGTTCCGCACACGGCGCCCTCCATCACCTCGTGTTATTTTATATTCTAGTGGCTTTACTAAATTACACCTTGTATTTCCTTCCTTTTAATAGTAACGATCAGTACTTGGCCACGCGTTGCTGTGGCTCAGCAACGCGTGTGCATTCCTGTACCCCACCAACCTTCTCTGACCCCATTCCCACCTCACCCGTCTCCTCGGTGCCCCAGCCATTTCCTACTCCACCGTCTCCTCGTCCTCCCCACCATGCCCCACTCCCCTGTCCCTTTGTTCTCCCCACCATTCTCCTTTCCCCCCATCCCCTCGTCCTTCCCCACCATTACCCCCTCCCTTGTCCCCTCGTCCTCCCCACCATTTCTCACTTCCGTCCCCTCGTCATCCCCACCATTCCCCACTCCCTCGTCCGATGCCTTCCCAAATGGTCTGATGTTCCCATAAAAAATTGGGAACAACAAATGATCTGATGTTCCCATCATTGAAATATAAGAAAAACAGCTAAAAAATTAAATGAAAATATGAAAAAAAATTATACTCATGAAATCAACCATATGGTAAACAATACAGCTCAATTCCAACACAATTCACAGAAAATAATTAAATCAAGATGAAAATAAATCAAAATCTATGAAAATTCCATTTATCAATGCAATCAGAAACATTGAAATGGAATTGTAACATATTTAGTATAGCATGTGATTTGCTCCTACTTGCAACAAATGGCGCTGTTTTTCATGACAAGCACAGCTTTACCTGTCACAGGTGTGGCATCTTTATTTAGCTCAATTCAATTAGCTCAACACAGCTCAATTCCAACACAATGTCACACAAAATATTTCAATAAAAAATAAATAAAATCAAAATCAATAAAAATAAAATTTATCAATGCAATCGGAAACATTGAAATGGAATTCGTGACATATTTAGTATAGCGTGCAGGTTGTTGTTATGTGCAACAGATCGCGCTGTTTTTAAAAAACGCATGTCTTTACCTGTCACAGGGGTGGCATCTATATAGTAGATATATAAAAGACGTGACTATTCGAATGCAACGTTGTGTCAAAATTTCAAACTAATCCGTGAAGAACTTTCGGAGATTACAGTGTGTGTTGCTCTTACATAAAACAGATGTATTGTTTTTCCAAAAACGCATGTTTTTTCCTGTCACAGGTGAGGTATGTATATAATAGATATATAAAAAAGACGCGCCTATTTAAATGCAACGTTGTGTCAAAATTTCAAAGCAATCGGTAAAGAGGTTTCGAAGATTTCCCTCACATGAAAAGCACATGAAAAACACAGTGTTTCAAAAAAAAGCTTGTTTTTTACCGTCACAGACGTGACATCTATATACTATGTATATATAGGTCTGCTCGGATGCGAATGGAACGTTGAGTGAAAATTTAAAAGCATTCGGTGAAGAACTTTCAAAGATTACCGGTTATGAACAAACGAACATTTCCATTTTTATTAATATACTAGCAGTACCCGACCACGCATTTCTGTGGCTCAGAAACTGTTATGTAAATGTTACTTGTTATGGGAAGGTAAGTGGTTAAACTGAGAGGGCCAATAATGATAAACAAGGAATTCCTAAAACCAGTATAGATCAGATTGGCCCGACCCCTATAAGAACATAAAACAGTACTTAATTACTAGCTTTGAAGTTAATCGTCAGTCTAGCGGTAGAATCACTGCTCCACTTCACAGGAAGAATGGATACTCCTTTAATAGTACTTATTTATTAAACCTTCTAACAACCCCCCATATACATTAACACTCTAAAACACTTATTCTCTTTACCATTCTTTCTTACGTTAATTACCTTGGTCCATATAAGCAGGATTCAAGGTTTACAAGGACAACTTGGGTAAAGATTACTAGGTAAGGGACACTAACAATGACTCTAGGTAGCCAGGTACCACTTGAGCACACTTGGTTCCACTGAGACCCCCTAGAGTAACTTAGCAATGTAAACATTAGCGTAGACTATACACATTACTACACACTTATGCCAGAAATCGTATATGGAACATGGTACTTATCGTAGTAAACAAGACACAGGATAAGGTAAGGGAAGAGGAGGAGGAGTAGAATAGAAACACACAGGAGAGTTATGTCCACACCGCACAGCCAGCCAGAGAAGAAGGAAGCAGCCTCTGCGGTCACTTATAAAATGCTGCCGGAGTGTGATGCCTAGGTGGTCGTACAAACACACCAATACAAATCTTCCCCGATCTTCATTACTAGTTACTTTAACAATTCTAAGGTAGCTGATACTTAGTTCAATATTATATTTAATAGTCAACAAGCTCAGTCTGAATGCTCTGTGAGAAACAAGATTCATCTTACGTTTGGCAAGGATGACGGGAATACTGCAGAACCAAGCTTTAAGGAGTCCTGTATGTAATTGTTATTGTAATTGACTATCCTTCTCACATGATTAAATCCTATCAATTATTGTCAAGTAATTATTTAGAAGCAAATTGACCTCTGGTTTCCATCTAAGGAACCCAGGGGTTGTAACAGCAACGCACATGCGTTGCTGAGCCACAGCAACCTTCCTTGTCCCCTCATCCTCCCCCACCATCTGTCACTTCCATTCCCTCGTCATTCCCACTCCCTGGTCCAATTCTTTCCCAAATGGTCTGATGTTCCCATCAGAAAATTGGGAACATTAAGTGATCTGATGTTCCCATCACTGAAATATAAGAAAAATAGTTAAAAATTAAATAACAAAAATGAAAAAATATAAAAATAAACTATACTCACAAAATGAACGGTATGGTAAACAACACAGCTCAATTCCAACTCAACTCACACAAAAAAATGAAATAAAAATGGAAAAAATCATAATTTATGAAAATTCAATTTATCAATGCAATCAGAACCATTGAAATGGAATTGTAACATATTTAGTATAGCATGTGTGTTACATGCTACAAATGGCACTATTTTTCAAGAAAAGTATAGTTTTACCAGATAGAGGTGTGGCATTTATACTTATTCTCACGAAATGAACGGTATGGTAAACAACACAGCTCAATTCCTACACAATGTCACACAAAATAATTCAGTAAAAATAATAAAAGAAATTTATGAAAATAAAATTTATCAATGCAATCGGAAACATTGAAATGGAATTCGTGACATTTAGTATAGCGTGCATGTTGCTATTATGGGCAACAGATGGAGCTGTTTAAAAAAAAACGCATGTTTTTACCTGACACAGGAGTGGCATCTATACAGTAGGTATATAAAACCAAGCACCTTTTCCAATGCAATGTTGTGTCAAAATTTCAAAGCAATCGTTGCAGAACTTTCGGAGATTACAGCATGTGTTGCTCTTACGTCCAACAGATTTTCGCTGTTGAAAAAAAAAACATGTTTTTTCCTTGTCACAGGTGAGGCATGTATATAGTAGAAATATAAAAAGATGTTCCTATTCGAATGAAACGTTGTGTCAAAATTTCAAAACAATCGGTAAAGAGGTTTCGAAGATTTTCCTCACATGAAAACACATGAAAAACATAGTTTTTCAGAAAAAGCATGTTTTTTTTTACCGCCACAGAAGTGACATCTATATTGTATGTATATAAAAACCTGACTAGATGCGAAAGGAACGTTGTGTGAAAATTTCAAAGCAATCGGTGAAGAACTTTCGGAGATTAGCGATTTTGAACAAACAAACATTTCCATTTTTATTTATATAGACTCGCAGTACCCGCCACGCGTTGCTGTGGCTTAATCTGGTTAAATGGGAAAGAAAGAAAAGAGAACGAGCACGTTTCTAATATGTTTAATTTCACAATGCTTGTGGGTATACAATATTTTTTGTAAACCCACATTGTCTGAGGAGATATAGAGATTGTCTGGTTTGCCGACTCAAGAACACTCAACATATAATTGTCCACATGAGAAGCAATCCGTGTCTATATATAACTGCACAATTCTAAAGATTGGCCCTGAGCTTTGTTGATGGTGATTGCAAACGCCAGTCGAATTGGAAATATCAACCTCTTAAATTGAAATAGCATATCTCTTGGAATCATAGGATTGCTAGGAACGAGGACATCTTCCCCTTTGAAAGTTCCTGTCAGATTTTTTTTTCATTTTTATTTTTACATGCAAGCATGCAAGTATAAGGCAATAAATACAATAAAAAGAACAGAAGAAACAAAATAAGCAAAACAAAAAAACACCGTCCAGAAGGACCGACAGCACAGCACAAAAACAACCAACATCAATATAACACAAGAGAAAATAGCGTAAACAGGCTTACAATACCCAAAACACAATAACACATAAAACAAGACAAACATCATAACACACAGAGAAAGCATAAGGAGAACAAATAAAAAGAATTAAAAAATATATAAAATAATAAAATCTTAA
>WNGS01162558.1:27615-77987 GCA_020271785.1 Procambarus virginalis | reverse complement strand
CACCTTACTAGTTATTTAGACCATACTAATTATCTACACCATACTAATTATCTACACCATACTAGTTATTTAGACCATACTAATTATCTACACCATACTAGTTATTTAGACCATACTAATTATCTACACCATACTAATTATCTACACCATACTAGTTATCTACACCATACTAATTATCTACACCATACTAGTTATCTACACCATACTAATTATCTACACCATACTAGTTATCTACACCATACTAGTTATTTAGACCATACTAATTATCTACACCATACTAGTTATCTACACCATACTAGTTATTTAGACCATACTAATTATCTACACCATACTAATTATCTACACCATACTAGTTATTTAGACCATACTAATTATCTACACCATACTAGTTATTTAGACCATACTAATTCTCCCAATCCAACCTGGTGTTAGCAGATGTCCCAGGCAACAGGCACAGTTGCCAGAGCAAACTGAAACAGTAGGAAAATATTCTGGATACTATAAACAGCCATGGAGTCAGGCGAGACATAGAGATATATTGTAGCTTACTGAACACACGAGAGAATACCCCCAAAAATGCTGTTACAAAATAAATTCCGAGTTGAGAGATTGCCATACCTTCCATTTCTAACACAAATATTTGGATTACATTCATGTAACGAGAGGTTTCTCATTCTCGAACACACGAAAGCTTTTAGGCTTACAGATTTCCCATCTCCCAAGGCTTGGCCAACCACGCATCTATCGCTGGATACAAGTCATAACATTTGTCTCTATCCCGCGTATCTATTTTGAAATAGGGGAAGAGTGGAATTAGGTGAAAGGAAACTTGCCCAAATATCAGTATTCTCTGTGCGCAACGAACTCGGCTCCTATATTTATGTATTACTTCTCTCAACCCTGAACCAAGGAAATTTAAGACTGTGCAGTGAAAGTCTTGTGTCGTAATTATTTCCTGTGAAGATTGTTAGTGACAATCGTGTGTAGTGATGATTGTATTCGTGAGGATTATTGTAAGGAATGGATATCTACCTTTGAATAAATATTCATTTCATATACGGCATAAAGTGATTTATACTGAGATTTATATAGATAGTGCCGGACGCAATCTTTAAAACTGGCGCGTGTGTCCTGTGAGTCCAGCCTTATATGAGTGCTGTGAGTCCTGCCTTATATGAGTCCTGTGAGTCCTGCCTTATATGAGTGCTGTGAGTCCAGCCTTATATGAGTGCTGTGAGTCCAGCCTTATATGAGTCCTGTGAGTCCTGCCTTATATGAGTCCTGTGAGTCCTGCCTTATATGAGTCCTGTGAGTCCAGCCTATATGAGTGCTGTGAGTCCAGCCTTATATGAGTCCTGCCTTATATGAGTCCTGTGAGTCCTGCCTTATATGAGTCCTGTGAGTCCAGCTTATATGAGTGCTGTGAGTCCAGCCTTATATGAGTGCTGTGAGTCCTGCCTTACATGAGTGCTGTGAGTCCAGCCTTATATGAATGCTGTGAGTCCAGCCTTATATGAGTGCTGTGAGTCCTGCCTTATATGAGTGCTGTGAGTCCAGCCTTATATGAGTGCTGTGAGTCCTGCCTTATATGAGTCCTGTGAGTCCTGCCTTATATGAGTCCTGGGAGTCCTGCCTTATATGAGTCCTGTGAGTCCTGCCTTATATGAGTCTTGTTAGTCCAGCCTTATATGTGACCCGTGAGTCCTGCCTTATATGAGTCCTGTGAGTCCAGCCTTATATGAGTCTTGTTAGTCCAGCCTTATACATGACCCGTGAGTCCTGCCTTATATGAGTCCTGTGAGTCCAGCCTTATATGAGTCTTGTGAGTCCTGCCTTATATGAGTCTTGTGAGTCCTGCCTTATATGAGTGCTGTGAGTCCAGCCTTATATGAATCTTGTGAGTCCTGCCTTATATGAGTGCTGTGAGTCCAGCCTTATATGAGTCCTGTGAGTCCAGCCATATATGAGTCCTGTGAGTCCAGCCTTGTATGAGTCCTGCCTTATATGAGTCCTGTGAGTCCTGCCTTATATGAGTCCTGTGAGTCCAGCCTTATATGAGTGCTGTGAGTCCAGCCTTATATGAGTCCTGCCTTATATGAGTCCTGTGAGTCCTGCCTTATATGAGTCCTGTGAGTCCAGCCTTATATGAGTGCTGTGAGTCCAGCCTTATATGAGTGCTGTGAGTCCTGCCTTACATGAGTGCTGTGAGTCCAGCCTTATATGAATGCTGTGAGTCCAGCCTTATATGAGTGCTGTGAGTCCTGCCTTATATGAGTGCTGTGAGTCCAGCCTTATATGAGTGCTGTGAGTCCTGCCTTATATGAGTCCTGTGAGTCCTGCCTTATATGAGTCCTGTGAGTCCTGCCTTATATGAGTCCTGTGAGTCCTGCCTTATATGAGTCTTGTTAGTCCAGCCTTATATGTGACCCGTGAGTCCTGCCTTATATGAGTCCTGTGAGTCCAGCCTTATATGAGTCTTGTTAGTCCAGCCTTATACGTGACCCGTGAGTCCTGCCTTATATGAGTCCTGTGAGTCCAGCCTTATATGAGTCTTGTGAGTCCTGCCTTATATGAGTCTTGTGAGTCCTGCCTTATATGAGTGCTGTGAGTCCAGCCTTATATGAATCTTGTGAGTCCTGCCTTATATGAGTGCTGTGAGTCCAGCCTTATATGAGTCCTGTGAGTCCAGCCATATATGAGTCCTGTGAGTCCAGCCTTGTATGAGTGCTGTGAGTCCTTGTGGGGAAAACCTGACTCCAATAACTAATAACTTGTTTTGGGCTCTGAGACCCAGTAACTAATAATTAAATAAATATATATATATATATACTTCGATAGCTATGAAGGACCACTTTTTGAGAAAAAGTGGAAAACAAGAGACAATGGAAAAAACTGATCCTAGGAACTAGTGTCCTATGTGTGGTGTCTGTGTGTAGCTGAGATAGTCTTGGTAGTAAGGTTGATGTAAAGTCATTCCTGGTTACTGACTTTAATAATAATAAACGATTACATGATAGAGTAGCTCCCAAGCTTGGCAGGCGTCCTGTGTGCTGTTTACCTCCTCTCTCAGTGGCGTCCAGCCGCCGCACATAGAAAACGGATGGTACCATTTTCTGTGAACATGACATCCCTCCTTTTCTTTAAAAAGAATGAATACAGGATGTCTACCATGCTTGTAGCACAAAGCAAAGTTATTGACACAAAGTAAGTTATTAACATATCAAGAGATATTGCATACATTTAACATTAATTAAACACACAAAGAATTTAAACAATCTTTACCACAAAGGATTTCAATGTTAAAAATACATATGCAATGTTAAACAAACATGAAAGAAACTGTAATACAAAGTTACAAAATATTGAATGAGAGATCTGCATTATTCAAACAATATTAAATTTAGTTTAGCATAACAAGTAAATACTTTGCATTACATAGGAACACAATTAATCATCATATCGTGTAGGGCGTTTAACATGACGTTTTGGACGAGAGTCCTTAAATACAAAAATATCCCTCGATGAATTTTTATCGAGTTATAACTCATTTTTTCTTTTTCTTTTGCACGACTTTGCACTTCATCATTTTCTACACTAGTTGGAATCACTTTGAAATAAGCCATATTACGTGTTATACTATGATCTCTATTACTCGCTGTTACCATAGTTCCTTTTACACTAATCACTTTATATGGTTTTGTATCATACGGCATATCTAGCTTTCCCTCTTTTTCTTTTTAACGAGAACAGTATCTCCAACCTTTATGAATTGTTCCTTTGCACGTTGATCATGAGCAATTTTCATTTTGCCCTTGGCTAGTGCATCCTTCTGAGCGAGACGTTTATCCGTTACTTTGGCTGGCATGACAGGTAGTGCGATTCTCATAGGACGTCCAAATAAAAGTTCGCCAGGCGACTTGCCCAGTGTTCCATGCGGTGTTGCACGGTAGTTCCTGAGAAAAGCATACATAGCTTGTTTCCAGGATCGTCCTTCGGCATGAGCACAGCGTACAGCTTTCATGAGAGGTTGCATGAATCTCTCTACTTCTCCATTTGCTTGAGGATGTAGTGGCATCACACGGCGGTGTTTGAATCCAATATGCTCAGCAAAGTTGACAAAGTCTTGTCCATTAAATGGCGGTCCATTGTCCGTCTTGACAACTTCAGGAATGCCAAAGTTTGAAAAGATCTTGTCGAGTTTCGGGATGACAGCCTTTGCAGATGTGGAAGTGATGATTTCTACTTCTGGATAACGTGAGTGATCATCAATGACTACCATCAAGTACTCTCCAGTTGGTAGCGGTCCACAGAAGTCCATCGATACTTCCATCCATGGTGCAGCAGGTAGTGGTGAAGGTTGTAGAGGTGTTGGTCTTGAAGTATCCACTGCAGCTTGGCAAGGGACACAGGCATCATGCATGTCCTTAGCTTGACGATCAATGCCAGGAAACCACACCTTTTCTCGTAGCAGCTGTTTGGTCCTTACAAGACCTTGGTGTCCTTGATGTGCAAGCTTCAGAGCACGTTGCTGGAGAACAGCTGGAATGACGATACGAGTACCTCGCAGCACGGTGTCGCGTTGTTGCGTAACACTTAATTCTGTCTGGATGCGTTCAAGTGCTTTGAATGCATCTTGGTCAACTCCTGAGGGTGGGATGCGTGGAAACTTTTTCTTAGTCAATGCATCCACTGTTGCTTGCAGAGTTGGGTCCTCTAGGGTTGCAGTACGTATTTCATCAAGAGTGAGAGCCTTAGGGACTGCATCACAGGTTACAGAGTGTACATATTCCTCGGCAACTTGCTGATGCTTGGTGATGGTGAAACTGTTGGCAGGATGTCGACTGATGTAATCAGCGGGATTGCCTGCACCTGGCTTGTATTTCACCGTAAAGTTGTATGGTTGCAGACGAAGAGCCCATCTCTCAATGCGAGCTGGTGGTTTGGACTTTGGATTATTGAAGATGGTCTCCAACGGTTTGTGGTCAGTGACTATCGTGGTAAAGGGTGCACCAAGCAGATACACATTGAAGTGTTCACAGCCCCATACAAGAGCAAGAGCTTCCTTCTCTGTCTGACTGTATCGTTGCTCAACATCTGTGAGAGAACGGCTGGCGTAGGCAATTACTACTCTTGAATCTGGTTGACCAGGTTTGTGTTGGGCTAACACAGCACCTAAACCAACAGGACTAGCATCCACCGTTAACTCAGTGTCCATTGATGGATCAAAGTATGCAGCAGTCGCATTTTCTACTAGTGCATCTTTCACAGCATCAAATGCATTTTGCTCGACATCGCTCCAGTACCATGATGCATTTTTCTTCAGGAGCTCACGTAGAGGCTTCGTAATGGTAGCAAAATCTGGAATGAAGCGAGAACAGTAGTTTGCCATTCCCAGAAAACTATGTACTTCAGTGGATGTTGAAGGAGGTGCAGCATTCTTGATATCTGCAACTTTCTTAGGATCTGGAGACAGACCTTTGTCACTAAGTACATGTCCAAAGAATTCAATTTTATGTTGATTGAACTCACACTTTGCTCGGCTTAGCGTCAAATTCTTTTCTCGTAAGCGTTGCAATGTTGCACGAAGAGCTTTGTCGTGTTCAGCTTGGGTACGGCCATAAACAATGATGTCATCAGACATGTTGTCAGCATTAGGTATATCTTGCAATACCTGGCTGATGATGTGCTGGAATACTTCAGCAGCACTGTTAATACCAAAACTCAGGCGCTTGTACCTATACAGACCTCGATGTGTCGTAAACGTTGTGATGAATCGACTCTCATCATCAAGTTCAAGCTGATGATAGCCCTTGTTTAAATCTAACTTGCTGAATACAGTTGCACCATTCAAGCGGTAAATCATATCATCTACAGTGGGTGTAGGATGGCGTTCACGCATTATTGCCTTGTTGGGAACACGCATGTCTACACAAATGCGTATCTCATCTGGATTCTTCGGCTTTGGTGGAGTGACAATTGGGCTTACCCATGGTGTTGGGCCTGTTACCGGTTCAATGATATCTAGTTCTATCAGCCTATCCAGTTCGGCATCGACTTTCTTGCGAGTATGGAATGGTTGTCGGCGATGTGGTTGGGCAACTGGAATTACATCTGGGTTGATATGCAGATGTACCTTGCTATCAGTATAACAACCTATGGATTTAAACCGATCAGAAAATTCAGCAACAATAGCATCAACATTGTTTGCAGATTCCACTGCTACAGCATTAGAAAGCTGAAGTAGCCCCAATTTGGTTGAAGTCTTGTAACTGAGTAAAGACTCCTTTGCATTCCTAACAACATGGAATGTAGTAATGAGCATTGCATTCTTTGACTTAATCTCTGCAGTGAAAGTTCCAATCACTGGTAAGGCTACCTTTGAAGCATAGGCAGTGGCTTTGCCATTATAGTTTTCAAGCTTTGGGACTGTTTTTTAAATTTTTCATAGTGGCACTCAGCAATGGTGTCAATGTTTGATCCAGTGTCAATGAGAATTTTGAGACAAATGCCAGCAATGTATACTATAGTCTCTGGGTTGTTTGGAAGATCATTCCATTTTGTGATTGATTGTACTCCATAAATATAATCACATTCACTGTCATCTGAGACTGGTTGTAATGAAATGTTGTCTTGTATATTATTAACATTCTTGATTTGAGGTGCAATATTGTGTTTGCCACCTCGACTCCTATGACTTGATCCTCGTACATTGCTTTTATTTATTGATTGTGGTTTCTTTAGTGCGGAACGACACATAGCACCAAAATGATTTAGTTTTCTACACTCATAGCACTTCTTACCTTGTGCAGGACAAACATTATCTTGGTGTGGGTAGTCTCCTCCACAATTGTAACATTTATTATTGACAACCTCTGATGTGAGTCGTTGTGACTGCTTGAGTCTTGTTCCATGACTCCAGTTGTGATGTGGTTCTCGGCTCAATTTAATGTTAGGTTTGGCATGATATCTTCTATGATCATGGTGTACTCCCTGAACCTTACATACTTCATGACTGTTAGTAACAGTGGCAGAACCGTTGTTGGCACTGCACTCCATGGCACGAGCATCACGTGCAGCATCTTCCATTCGACGAGCCATATCCAGTATCTTGGTAAGAGAACTTTCATCATCAACAAGTTCTAGAGCTCTTCGACGAAGACGTGTAGATGTGCATGTTTCAATTATTTGCTGTTTGATTTCTTTGTCAACATCAGCAAACTCACAATGGGTTGCTAAACCCTGCAGACGTGTATGGTATTGATCAACAGTTTCATTAGAGAGTTGTTTTGCTCTCCTGAAATGCATAATTTCCATAGCAGTATTTTGCCTTGGTTTGAAATGCTCAGTTAATTTGGCCTTGGCAGTGTCATAATCTTTGGCACCACCAGTATCTTTCAGTGTATCAAAGATATCACAAACTCTATCACCTGCATAATGAAGCAGAAAGGCACGCTTTCTTTCAGCACTTTTGATGTCAGAAACTATCAACAAATTTTCAAACCTTTTAAGCCATTTGACCCACCTCTGTGACAGGTTTGTCTGGTCACAGTCAGGATCAAATGCAGGAAACTGAGGTATATTTGCCATTTTTACTGAATAAATTTAAACTTATCACTTAAAATGTTCCTCAGAATATATAACACTTACTGCACTGTATATGTTATTTAAGAATTCACTGTAATTACTTTAATTTTGCAAAGCACACAAGCATTTTAATGCAAAAGTTCACAACAGTGCACAACACAGCAGCAACTGACTTCTTACCTAGCCCTTGTGTACATGTGTTGTTCCTACTCACAGCAACACAGCAGTTGTTAGCAGTTGGTACAGCAATTGGCAGCAGTTGGCAGCAGTAGGCAGCAGTTGGCAGCAGTAGGCAGCAGTTGGCAGCAGTAGGCAGCAGTTGGTTCACAGCGTGAAGAATTTTGTAGCACGGAGCGTCGTTTCGTAACCAAAACATCGGGTTTTGTACACTGCATCAAAGCGTCGTTTCGTACACAGCGTCGGCAGATTCCTCTCACAGCAACAATCAGCACAGCTTGGGTAGCACACAGCATTGGCCAGCACACAGCAACGGCCAGCACACAGCAACGATCAGCACACAGCAACAGTCAGCACACAGCATGGGGTTGCATACAGCATCGGGTATGGTGCTCACAGACAGCTTCTCCTTCCTCCTCTGGGCGAGACAGCATGCTCCTTCCTTGTGTTTTGTTGAACAAAATACCTGCGTTCCCAGTTCATCCTCGTCGCCAGTGTGGTGTCTGTGTATAGCTGAGATAGTCTTGGTAGTAAGGTTGATGTAAAGTCATTCCTGGTTACTGACTTTAATAATAATAAACGATTACATGATAGAGTAGCTCCCAAGCTTGGCAGGCGTCCTGTGTGCTGTTTACCTTCTCTAGTGGCGTCCAGCCGCCGCACATAGAAAACGGATGGTACCATTTTCTGTGAACATGACACTAGATGNAAGTAATGTGGTGGAGGCTGACTCCATACACAGTTTCAAGTGTAGATATGATAGAGGTCAATAGGCTCAGGAACCTGTACACCTGTTGATTGACGGTTGAGAGGCGGGTCCAAAGAGTCAGAGCTCAACCCCCGCAAGCACAATTAGGTGAGTACACACCCCACTCACACACACACACGCACTTACACACACGCTCACATACACATACACACATACACACACAGACTCAGACTCTGGCCCTGGCAACCTGCCCCCAGGCACCAGGAGATGTAGCAATGACAGGGACCCCCTACAGTTGGTCCAACCTTTGCTGAAATACTGAAGAGCCCAGATGCTATGTGCACAGTCAAGAAAGTTGTAATGAAAGCAGTAACCTCACAGGAGCCAGCTAGATGCACAAGCCAGCTAATTGAAAGGAAAAGAGCTGTAGTAGTGGTAGGTGTGAAGGAACAAGAGGGCTCCACAAGGAGGAATCGAGGACTAAAGACAAAGCTGCAGTGGCAGGGATATTAAAGGAGATAAGAATGGAAGGGGCTGAACGAGACATAGAACAGTTTTTCCGGATTGGCCAGTACAACAGAGACAAAAAGAGAGTGATCAAGGTAGTATTCGAGAGCGAGGTCATCAAAGAAGACATCCAAGTAAAGAAGAGCAAACTGAGACATGCAAAAAATAACAAAGAGGTATATCTTCAGAGGACATGACAAGGAACAAGTTAGTAAGGGCAGCAGATGCAAGGAAAAGGTGCAGGGAGAGGGAAGGGAGACAGGGAACCTCAGCCTCCAACCCAGCAATCCCAGAGGAAAGTGGGGAACCCCAATCCAGCAACTCAGGAACCGCAGAGGGGACTGCAACACCCAGCCCACCACCCAATAGGCCCCCCTAACCCACCACCCTTCCTTGCCCCTGCACAATGCCCATCATATCGCCCTGTTACGGCCACCACTGGATGCAACCAGGTTCTTTTTAGGTGGTATTAGAGTTTGGGTATCCGGCCCTAAGTTAGTAGAGGCTTTCAAGGGCGAGCTCAGTAATGCAAGTAAAACAAAAGGGGGAGGTACATTAAATACAACAGTTTATCACTTTATCCATATATAATTCTTTTCCCACCACCATATACAAATATAAACTCTTAAACGGAAGTATTACTACACTATATGTACATCAATGTCTCTCTCTCTGAAGACACTAATCACTCTGCGAAGCACAATCGATGCAGCCTTGTACCGTGTTTCCCCAGTACTCTTAGCAAGTACCGGGAAACAATGAGTCTACCCTGGTCACGGGCCAGCCAAGCAACAATTCCACTAGGTGCCTCCTCGTGAAGGCCCACAACCACAGTCCAGCCTGGAGCTGGCAGGTACCAATCAGCCTCACGCTGTTAGGCCACTTCACAAGCGAATACTAGGGTTGCGAGCCCTAGGCAAGAGCTTCGTGTAACTCGCTGGTTACTCTCCCCTTTCGGCACCACAGTCGGTTGTCTCATCCACCAGCCAGCCCCGGGTATGGCGAATCCTGTCACTGCCACTCCTCAGGCAGACAGTTGAACACTCTACAGTTCTCGTCCGGTGGCTGCTCACTGCTTCTATGAAGCAGACTGGTGTAGAGACCTTGGCTGCCTTAGGTAGACTGACTCTTCTTACATCACAGCAGCCCTACGTTGACTCTGTGAATTCAGACACGTCATCAGTTCTCTAGGATACAACATGGGACCACTAGGAAACATCACTTACTGGCTTAGCCACAAATGTACACCTTTTTGCTCCATAGATGGCACTGATTGTCTAAGCGTCACCTCCCCAGAGGTCAGCACCGGCTATCTCACGAGCCGACTAGGACAGGAATCCAGCGCCTATTGCCGGGATATTCCCGTCATCACTAGATGGTGTTGCTCATGTTGTCGGGTTTTCGGGAGCGGACTCATAGATGGCGTTGACGTCACTGCTCCGTGTTCCGACGGTGGACTTGGGTTCGTAACACGTCCAAATCCTCCCTCTCCGCTTACCCACGAGTATCCCCTGCTTTCCCAGCCCCTGGTCGTCTTCCTGCCCCAGGCAAGCCGAGGCAAGACCTAAGCCTTCCATCCCCCACTCCACCTCCCCCCGAACCCCTGGCAACTACCTCACAGAAGGATGAGCCTACCCAAGTAGCAATGCCCATTCAACAACTTNCCGGCGGTATTGTGTCCCAAGGAAACATTTGCCCTTAACTGGATGCCGAGCGAGCGGTATGAATATTCCAAAGCTGGACGGAAAGTGAAGCTATTTATATGCAAGATACGGCACAGCGCTCCCCACGCCACGTGCCTGAGCCCGCCAGAATAATGCTGAAATGAATTGCCTTAAGAGTGTTTCGAGGTTCGTAACCACATTTTGGTATGGTCGAATGCTTTGGTCGGAGACATTGTGATCTTCGACATTTGTAGATAATTATTAAATAATTATGTGTTAGGATATGCCTATATCACAGCTGCAAGGCATTAAGCGCCAGTCATGGTGAGGATCTTGTGCAAGAAAATTTTGGATTTATTTGTAACTGTTAATGAAACATGTTCTTTCTGAGGTAACATTATTGAAGCAATGTCAACCTCTACAGGGTTAGTACCCAGCACATATCTTACAGAACATTCAGAAGGTATATTTTTGACCTGATCATATTTCAAAAGCCAATCAAACACTGTCCATGAGGAGTGATATATGGGCACATATCTTAGTGTGTATAATATATGGGCACATATCTTGTTGTGTATAATATATGGGCACATATCTTAGTGTGTATAATATATGGGCACATATCTTAGTGTGTATAATATATGGGCACATATCTTAGTGTGTATAATATATGGGCACATATCTTAGTGTGTATAGTATATGGGCATACCCTTAGTGTGTATTATATATGGCCACACCTCCACAGTTACAGCCTCGCTCCTGTGCCAGGTAAATCCACTATGGGCTCACGTGGCAGTGAGCCCATAGTGGCTCACTGCCTTATTTGGCCTTATCTGCCTCACTGCTATTTGGATTTACGTAGTGGACTTACGTCTACTACGTTAGTACAAATAGCCCGTTCTACTTGGAATACTGCACTAATTCTACTGCACTAATGGTGCAGTGATTTGTACCGATTCAAAAGCAGCACTGCAAAGCCTAAGTAAAAATCGGGCAGAAAATCTTGCAATAGTCGCTGAAATTAAGAGAGCTGTGAGAGTACTTACCAATCAGGGAAGAGTCATCAAGTTTCTGTGGATCCCTCCCATGTTGGGATATGTGGGAATGAACGAGCAGATGTTCTGGCTGCTGAAGGCGCTGAAGGAGACCATAATGAATACTTCATACCCAAGACTCTCTTACAAATTAGAGGTATTGTCAGGCAACATCACCGTGACAAGGTAACTGAGGAAAGGAGGATAGAAGCACAAACCAGTGAATCTATACGATGGTACAACATGGTTGCAGCTGGCAATCCCAATCATTATGGCCGAAGAGGAGGAGGACGAGTGAGAGAATCAGTGATAGCGAGAATCCGTCTTGGATACAAATATTCTTGGAGATATGGAATGGAAACAACAGTTGATCAGCGAAGTTGCAGAATCTGTGGTGAGAGTGATGGACACCGCCTTGACCATTATCTACGTGAATGTGAACACCTGAGAGACATTAGAAACATGTGTAGAATAATAAACCTCACATTGTTTGAGTTAGAAACCTTATTTGTCAAATATTGATACTGTTCTTAAAAGATTTCCCCATTTTGCACCCGCAAGATAACGTAAGCTTTTAAGGGTTGATAGATGTTAATCTTCTTGTTTGAGGAGCTGTTCACTTGAGACAGTTAAGCAAGTCCCAGCTGTGTCTGGGTACAAGTGACAGGATGAACAACCCAGCGGGTTTTCTTCCTATTGGGGAGTGTTGTACATGCTGCTATGGCGGTGTGTCCACTCACAAGATGAGTGGCGCTGCCCAATAAACTCGCCTCTCGGGCAAAATTAAAAAAAAAAAATTAATGTACAGTGTGGGCCGGAACTGACTACATTTTGGACTGTTCCGTATTATGTTAAAAGTTGCATTAGCACAAAAATAATTATACTCGTTATGTTTAATGTATATCCAGTATATAATAACATGAAAAGTTTGTTTGGAAAGCTATAAATCGACGTCTATCATCCCAGAATAATCAAATGGGTTTTTCATCTGATGATACCAGCAGATAAGGTAAGGTAACGATCGAGGTGTTGATCATCAAGATTGCTTTTGCAGCAATAATTATGTTCGAAGCCTATCTAGAAAATTACTTCATGAATGTTTCATATTTTAAGAAAAAACACCTCACTTTCACGTTTGTGCTGTACCTGTATGAATATATTCTCACATTTGTGTTATACCTATATGTATATACTCAATTGCACGTGCTAATTGTGCGAGTATATATTGAAAAGTTTGCTTAAAAGCAAACAAAACGGTTCAGAAAGGAACTTAAATACCGAAAACTGGAAAACGAATATATTAAAATGTTGTGAAAAACTAATAACACAACCTTTTCTAACCTTGGCCTCATATAACTCAACCTATTCTAACCTTGGCCTTACATAACCCATGGAACAGCAGAGACCTTCATGGTCTTTGTGTCACCAACACGTTCTTCGGCACAAAGCCTCACCACCGAGTCTCTTGGAAACACCCAGATCCAAGCACTGGCACCAGCTTGACCAGACTCTTACCAGGCGTGTAAGTCTACCCAGGGTCAAGATTACACGTAGCTACCAGAGTGCTGTCTGTGACACCGACCACTCCTTGGTATGTAGCTGGGTCAAGATGCAAACAAAGAAAATTCACCAATCGAAAAAGGAGGGCAGACCTTGCATCAACACTACCAAGACCCGCAATTAGGACATGATGGAAGACTTTCCACATGTGCTCCAGGAGGCGCTCCATGGGCCGGCCGGGATAACCGCCAGTAAAAGATGGGAGTTCTTCAGAGACGCTGTGATCAACGCTGCCATATCCACCTTCGGCAAGAAGACCAGCGGGTCGGCAGACTGGTTCGATGCTCACTCAGAAGAAATGACACCAGTCATCGAAGAGAAGAGAAACGCCTTGGCAGCCCACAAAGCCTGCCCAAGTCAATGCAACTTACAGATCCTTCTGGCCTTCCGATGCAAAGTGCAGCAGAGTGCCAGGCCCACTTGTCTGGCCAGCAACTATTGGCGCCAGCTCTGCTCCCAGATACAGACTGCAGCAGATAAAGGCAATGTAAATGGGATGTATGACGGCATCAAGCAGGCCCTAGGCCCAATACAGAAGAAGAATTTCCCCTGAAATCTGTCGTAGGCGCGGTTATTCAGGACCAGACACTGCAGCTAAAGTGCTGGGTTGAGCACTACTCTGAGCTATACGCCAAGGAGAATGTGGTTGCCGAAGATGCCCTGAGCACCACAGAGAGTCTGCCTGTGTTAATGGAGCTCGACAGTGAACCGACCCTCGAAGAATTCAGCGAGGCCCTTGAATCCCTTGATTCTGGCAAAGCTCCTGGAAAAGACAGCATTCCTGCTTAGACCTTGAAGTACTGCAGAGGTAACCTGCTCATGGAGCTGCATGAAATCCTCTGTCTCTGCTGGAGAGAAGGAGAGGTGCCACAGGACATGAGGGACGCCAACATTGTCACGCTGTTCAAGAACAAAGGTGACAGGGGCGACTGCAACAATTACCGTGGCATTTCCCTCCTCAGTATAATCGGAAAGCTTTTTGCTCGAGTCACATTGAAGAGGCTCCAAGTACTTACAGAAAGAGTCTATCCAGAATCACAGTGCAGATTTCGAGCTAACAGGTTCACCATCGACATGGTCTTTTTCCTCAGACAACTGCAGGAGAAATACAGGGAACAGAAGCAGCCACTCTTCGTAGCCTTCATAGATCTGATGAAGGCCTTTGACCTCGTCAGCAGGGATGGCCTGTTCAAGATCCTCCCCAAGATCGAATGCCCACCCTTGCTCCTGAGATTCATCAGATCCTTCCACAAGAACAAGAAGGGCACCGTGGTCATTGATGGCTTAACATCAGATACCTTCGACATCCGAAGCAGAATACAGCAGGGCTGCATCAAACAAAACCTCATTCGGGATTTTCTTCACAGTTATGCTGCGGCACATCTTTGGATCTGCCACGGTAGGGATCTACTTTCGGATCAGGTCGGATGGAAAGCTTTTCAACCTCGCCAGGCCGAGAGCCAAGACCAAGGTGCGGCTGAGGTATTGGCTCGACTTCCTTTTTGCTGACGGAGCAGCATTCACCGCCCACTCAGCCGAAGACCTCCAACGGCTCATGACCCGCTTCAGCGAGTCCTGTCAGGCTTTCAGACTCACCATCAGCCTGAAGAAAATACAGGTCATGGGACAAGGAGTGGACTCCCCACCTGACATCGGCATCTCCGATTACAAACTGGAAGTCGTTCGCGACTTCGTGTACTTGTGGTCCTCAATTTCTGACTCCCTCGCTCTTGATATGGAGCTAAACAAACGCATCGGAAAGGCATCTACTACCATGTCCAGACTGACAAAGCGATTGTGGACCAACAATAAGCTGACTGAGTGTAAAAGATCCAGGTTTACAGAGCCTGTGTCCTGAGCACTCTCCTATATGGCAGTGAGTCCTGGACACTCCGCATCCGATAGGAAAGACAGCAGAACGCCTATCACATGCGCTTCCTCTGACACATCTTGGACATCACCTGGCAAGACAAGGTGACAAACAACAGCGTCCTGGGGAGAGCTAGAATCACTACCAGGTATACAATGCTGAAGCAGAGACGAATGTTCTGGCTCGGGCACGCAGTGCGAATGGAGGACGGCAGGATCACAAAGGATCTCCTGTATGGAGAGCTGACGCAAGGAAAGCGTCCAACAGACAAACCCCCAGCTTCGGCATAAAGACGTGTGCAAGAGGGACCTGAAAGCCAATGGACGTCGATCTTGCCACGTGCGAAACACTTGCCACACACCGATCAGCCTGGAGGCAGTGTTCAGAAATGTCTCTCCAAGTTCGAGGAGAACTTGGAGGGTGCCAACAAATCTTCACAACTTGGCAAGAAATCGGAGGCAAAGAGACAGAGAAGGCTAGCCGGTAGCCAGGAACACAGACCACTGTCAGACTTCGTTTGTGCTTAGTGTGGGATGGACTGCCACTCTCGTATTAGCCTCATCAGTCACACCAGACGCAGCACCAGGATTGACAGCCAGAGCACAACTCCATAGTCTCCCGAGACTGAAGGATGCCTACTATAGTCGTAATTGCTTGACGCTTTCCCCTGAGAGGAAAGCCGGTCGGCCGAGCGGACAGCATGCTGGACTTGTGATCCTGTGGTCCTGGGTTCGATCCCAGGCGCCGGCGAAAAACAATGGGCAGAGTTTCTTTCACCCTATGCCCTTGTTACCTAGAAGTAAAATAGGTACCTGGGTGTTAGTCAGCTGTCACGGGCTGCTTCCTGGGGGTGGAGACCTGGTCGAGGACCGGGCCGCGGGGACACTAAAAGCCCCGAAATCATCTTAAGATAACCTCAAGATAACCCCTGATAGATCCCTTTGCTTTCCTTTCTCTACGTTCTATGATACTTATTCTCAAGTCATAGAGAACTATCTGCTGTGTGAGGCAGGATTAACCATTCCTGGCAGTTCCATCGCACCATTCCACTTCATGTGTTGCTAACCACAGTTTCATGTGTTGTAGCGGTTTCCAAATGCCTGTGGGCGGACGCTGCTACAGTTAGCACGTTTTGTTTAATTGGTCAAATTTGGTCAGATTTTATTCCTGTTGGATGTTGTTTGAAAAGTACCAAGAAAAGCGAGCGGAGGAAAGTTTTATTGCAATGTTGACTTTTCAGACAACACTTTTTTTTGAGCTCATATATGGTTGTCTTCCGGCCTCTCATTGCAGGTAAGAGATCTGAGTTTGTGGTAAATAGTTAGAAGAACTTACACCTTTAATGTAATTTTATTTCTAGTAGAAGCAGATTGCCTAGTCAGACATTAAACGCTGTACGATAACAAATATATCACATATATATCATCATATGTCATGAAATGTTTAGTCAATGCAGAACTATTGTTGTGAATCTGATTGTTCCAACACTTCCGATACAGTGATAAAAAAATTTATGAAAAAAGCTGCACACAATTAATCACATAGATAATAATTTTCGAATATGACAGGAGGTCAGCGCCTGACCTGAATCGAAAATCAGAGGCAGGACTTGTCACGCAAAAAAAGATGAACACCAACATCTGCGCTTACCATATGAGATTCACTAAGTTTTATCAGAAAAAGATATTAATATATGAATTTACTTTTTTTCAATTTGCAATTTTATTTCATCTGTTCAATTTGCTTTTTAGTTCATTATTACAAAAAACAAATAACACCCAAAATACTACATCACGTTAGGACATACAACGACAACTTACATATTCAAATATATAATCTTCCTAAAAATAGGAATACAATAAGTCATTTTGGTATATGAAAAATATGCTTCTTTTTAATATGTTTATGTTTCTGAAAGAATGTTTATCGAAATATTTATATAATAAAATTGCCATAATTATGCCTAATGTGACAGGTATATTATAAGTTTATATATGTACAGCTTGTGTTAGTTTAGATAAGGCTTAAGTAAGGTTTAGATTAAGTTATGTAATGATCAAGTTAGGTGAGGTATTCCCAAGGTTAGGTAGGGCTTTGATAAGCTTAGGTAAAATTAATCATAAATAATGCTTTTGATCGGTTGGATAAAGCTTGGGGAAGGTTAGGTTAGGTAAGGATTAGATTGGGCTTTCTTTTTCCAAATTTTCCTTTGTTAAATCTTCAGCATTTAGTCAGTTAATATCAGTGAGGGCGTACTAAAATTTGAATAAGGAAACAAAAATATTTTGTTCAAACATCGCATTATTATGTGATGTTATCATTATTGGAAATTTGCCTTATAGAGTGTGTTATGATCTCAGGCTGAAGGAGAAACGAGTCTCCCCCTGAGAGATATTCTGCCAGGCCTGACCTAACTAAGAGGTCGAGGAGATATAGACATGGATATGTATATAGTAAACACTCTATTCAATTTTGACGAGTAGTTTAAAAGTATGGGCAGTGAACATGGATATAAATAAATGACTTGACATGGGATGTGGAGAATTTGCTCGAGGTGCGAGGCTCGCTTCTGAGGACGTTGACCTCACTTGAGCTGAAGAAATCGTAAGGGTAAGGGGTGCTCCGTTTGAGCCCCCGGTGAAGAAGAAACCCTGTTTGATATACCTTCAAGAAGAAGGAACCGGACGAACTTTTCGACAGTTGAATAAGTTTGTGGACGAGTCAGCTCAAGCCGTGGACTGCAGGAAGATTGGTAGAGCAGTACTGAAGCATTTTACGTAGGGCAGCTTGTGAGCGCCCTGTCGAGCATCGGCCAGGAAGCGCCCTCGACTGAACAAACTCTGTGGTTTGTCTGGGGGAAGGAGTTGCTGAGAACTTCCAGCCAGTAGAGGGAGTTAGTGGATAAAACTCCAAGGCTGTTGAAGGAGTAGTGTACTCTGAGGAAGAGAACCCTACAGTGAAGAGTAGGATCCCGAGCTGTGAGGATAAGCAGTGAAGAGGAGTGTCACGTGCTTCTGTAATACCAGTGGTGAAACACCAGTACTGTTTGACGAAACGTCATGGTGTAGCAGCCTGGAAGAGCTGTAGAGAACCCTGGTAGATAATTGTGGAGGAGCCTGAAGACTTATAAGGTAGTGAACCTCCAGGTGTAGAGAGTAGGTTCTTATTGTTTACCTATAGGGAGTTGATGGAGTGTTTGAGTGTCACTGGCGTGCATGATGCAGTGGAAGGTGAGTGACTGACTATTTTTGGTATCGAGGAATGTTTATACTGGTGTCTATAGTGTTACAGCAATAGGCTGGATTTCCTGGTGTATATTTATATATATATGTTCTAGGGCTGATAGTGCCTTATTGTATTGCAAGATTTAACCAACTTGGTGAGGTTGGTAGCATAAGTGGTGAGCCAGGAGTTGGGCTACCACTTATTATAAGAAGCTGATGGAGTCACGATGGTATTGGATTGAAACCTGACTATGATAGAATAGAGTGTTGGAGTCATTATTGTATCTTGTGTGTGTGTTGTATATGTTCTCTGTATATTAAATGTTCATAACCAACAGGTGTTTGCCCTTGTCCTAGTGAGGCTTCCCAGAAAGTAGGAGAGAGAGAGAGAGAGAGAAACACAGCTGTGGACAGGGTGATACAGAATTATAATTCAAAGAAAGGGGGATTGAGGAGGTCATGCCAAATAAGGAGAGAGGGGGGGAGTCATGGCGGCTCGAATTGAGTGTGTGCACGTCACAACAAGGCCAGTGTTGGAGCCGCACCCCCTAAATGTGTGACGCTGAACCCACATTAAGGGGGTGTGCCAAGAGCAGGAAGCGTACAGGGTGATCTCCTGACCAAAGTATAAGCACTCTACGGGTTTTGCTTGGTTGTACGGTAGGGACGAACGCACCCTCTACTTACAACACATGTAATTAATACTTCTACATATTCGAAAAAAGTATATGATATAATTTTATTTTATCATAAAATTATGGTCATCATAAAGCATAATATAATGTCTTAAATGTTTCTTAAATATATGCATCTAAAATTTCTTATTTTTTTAAGAAATATTCCTTCGCGGGCCCTAAGCCTCTGGCGGGCCCGCTAAGTGTTGTAATTTCTGTATCACTCAGGCGGTGGATGAGAATTTATGACTTGTATGTTGATTTAGAAAACCATTAATAAATTGCGGTTGAAGAACACAAAGCAAGACATCACCTACCAATCTCATTCCTCCTCTCTTAATGTTCCCCACAAGTTCATGGGGCTGTTAAGGGATTTATAACTAGTAAGAGTGTAATGAGGCAATTATCCTTAATCTCCGGCTTATAGTTCCATTGGTAATTAGACAAGATAATTTTGCCTCAAACACACATAAGTGCTTCTCATCATACGTAAGTGCTTCTCTTTACAAGCCAAATAACAGTAATTGAATACATAACCTCATTGTTCTGATCGCTAGCATACTTATTGATTTTTTGATGTAGTAGTAAATTACAATATACATATTTGGATTACAATAAATTTTAGGTGAATTATTATTACTATTAATAATCTCAATATTATTTATCATTCAAATTATCATTTATTATTCATATTATTATATATTATTCAGATTATTATTTATTATTTAAATTATTATTCACATTATAATTTGTAAAATTATTGTTACTGACATATTTAACGGAACAAAAATACTGACAGCATTTGTTTATCATCAGTTAATGGTACACTTGAGTCCAGTCATTTGTGTGCTAACCTGTCGTCACCTGTACAGTTTAATTAATTTAAATCTATCAAATTTCATTTTGGCATTGAAAATGTATCTATATAAGTCATGAATTAATATTCTATATGTGCACGAATGAATTGTTTATTAGCATAAAAGAGAAGTTGAGTGTGACTGTGAACTGTCTGTTAAGTACACAAAATGTACACCACTATTTACATTCTCCTAACTACATGACTGATTTATGCACGTCCAAACTAGGAACATTTAAGAGACAGGGAGTTTTCTCTCTATACGCACGCTCAATTTCGGCACCAATTTTGTCCGGCGAACATATTCAGGGAACCGGCATGTGTGGTCAAGGGAGCAATCTACCACCTTTCTCCCATTCACTCTCCTCTCTCTCTCTATCTCTCTCTCTCTCTCTCTCTCTCTCTCTCTCTCTCTCTCTCTCTCTCTCTTCCTCTACCTCTCCCTCTCTCTCTTCTACATCAACAAATAAAATATTTCCAACAACGGAAAATTAAAAAAGGGCTCCAAAAAACAAATCCCCGCTTTCCTTACAGGTCTGGCACTCGGGCTGAACCAGACTGGCCTAAGAAACTCACAAATCACCCAACTAAAGTTGGGTGAGGGGCTAACACTAGGCCTTCATCGTTGGGACAGACAGGCACACAGACATTCTCTTATATTGATACTAATGATGAATGTGAAATAATCCAAATTTGCAAATTAATCATCATTATATAGTATTTACATAGAAATAAACTTAATCAGTCTCAGAATATATTACAAAAGGTTATGGATCTCTTGGAGCTCCTCCGCTTCCGGACAGGAACCAAGGATGCAGCAGGCGTTCCCCTCTGGATCGCAACACTGAGGTACTGAAACAAAAACCCGGCAGCCCTTTGGTCTCTTGTGACGTCAATGAGCTTGGAGCCCAATTCTTTGAGAAATCCTAAGGCACTCTTACCCCAGGGGCCATCCGTCTCAGACACTATGGAAAGTAAGGTGTATTGACCTTCCAATCGCCTGTATTTGACTAATGTTGCTATTTCCCTGTGGTTGGCCGCCCCACCTGCTTGATCAGCACCGAAGTGTACATAGGTGTCAGCCAGGGTGGAAACACATGTGTAGTCCCCCACCAATTGTTGGTCCCTTTTCCAGGGGTATATAGTGATGCCATCAGGGCAAAGTACGGGGTCATCCAGATTTTGGTGTTATAGGATGCGAGGTTCTCTCACTGCTGGGCACTGAGCTGAGGCGAAGCTCCTCTTGATGATGTCACTGACCTCGTTGTGTCTTGCATGCCAGCCCTGTGTGTTTCCGCAATGCAACCCATGCAGTCCTTATTGGTCTCCTTCCACCCTGCTCCAAATGTATTTGTATTCAGTGTGAATTGGGGCACCAAGGCGGAGGGCCACTGCTACACGAAGGGATTCTGGATCTAGACGCGAGACCATTACTGACATGGGTACTGCCAGGAGGATGTCTCCTGCATGGGGGGCAGCACTGCTCTGAGGCGGGCTTTCTCCTTGTCTAATGTTGCAGCGCTGAGCATGACATCAACTATTTTTCCGACAAGTGGGGGGATCCCAGCTGGACTGTTTATGTTTTTTGTTTGCTCTATAACGGGTGCTGGGGCTGCAAGCGCATCCCACTGATTGGAACAGTAAAAATATTAATATATTCAAAATAAATCTGAATATGTGTTATACCTGACATACCTCGTCTCGTTCTCAGTGACTATACATATTTACCAATAAAATAATTATAATCTGGCCTCCAACAGGAGTACGGGACTTGACGCTCTATGTCCGGGGAACATTTAATAGCTTGTAATTGAAATCATATAAATATTATTACATTTATATATGATTAAATAGGCAATTATCATTCACAAACAGTAAACGCAAAACACAGTCTGTTTGAGGCTTTTCAAACGAAGATTTAAACTAATTTCTTGTTAAAAATTAGTGATTCATATATACATATTTATTAATATGAATTTTATAGTTAATTTAAATTTAAAATTTAATATTAAGGAAACAGTATGACTTACATAACCGTCCACCTGTCTCAGATGACAGGACTTACATAACCGTCCACCCGTCTCAGATGACAGGACTTACATAACCGTCCACCCGTCTCAGATGACAGGACTCACATAACCGTCCACCCGTCTCAGATGACAGGACTCACATAACCGTCCACCCATCTCAGATGACAGGACTCACATAACCGTCCACTTGTCTCAGATGACAGGCCTCACATAACCGTCCACTTGTCTCAGATGACAGGCCTCACATAACCGTCCACTTGTCTCAGATGACAGGCCTCACATAACCGTTCACCGTCTCAGATGACAGGACTCACATAACCGTTCACCCGTCTCAGATGACAGGACTCACATAACCGTCCACCCGTCTCAGATGACAGGACTCACATAATCGTCCACCCGTCTCAGATGACAGGACTCACATAACCGTCCACCCGTCTCAGATGACAGGACTCACATAACCGTCCACCCGTCTCAGATGACAGGACTCACTTAACCGTCCACCCGTCTCAGATGACAGGACTTACATAACCGTCCACCCGTCTCCGGTGACAGGACTCACATAACCGTCCACCCGTCTCAGATGACAGGACTCACATAACCGTCCACCCGTCTCAGGTGACAGGCCTCACATAACCGTCCACCGTCTCAGATGACAGGCCTCACATAACCGTCCACCCGTCTCAGATGACAGGCCTCACATAACCGTCCACCTGTCTCAGATGACAGGACTCACATAACCGTCCACCCGTCTCAGATGACAGGACTCACATAACCGTCCACCCGTCTCAGATGACAGGACTCACATAACCGTCCACCGTCTCAGATGACAGGACTCACATAACCGTCCACCCGTCTCAGATGACAGGACTCACATAACCGTCCACCGTCTCAGATGACAGGACTCACATAACCGTCCACCCGTCTCAGATGACAGGACTCATACAAAAACCATTCCGCGTCCCCTTAAGGAACAAGGGTGTCCCCCTGACGTAACAAGGCACCGCTGATGTAGGTATAATTACCTGATTAATATGTAAATGAGGCCGAACAAAATGCCATCAGAACTTGAGTATTGTCACGTATGTCCCCAGGGGCGCCATGCATGATGTTGGACAATTTTGTATTTCTCAGGTTCAATTGAAATGTGGCCTTCTTGGTGTCGTGGTAGCAACATAACTGGTGAAAATGTATTTAATTTTATATTTATTCAGTTCATATTTCTTCACACCAAGACACACACTATTTAATTGAGAAACAAAAATACACACAGACAAAACTATATACACTCATTCAAAACACATACACTCACACAAAATATACATTTAGTAAAAAAAAACGAACGCAAAATTTATACCTTAAAAAGGTAAAAAACAAAAACAAACACGAAAGCCCCTGCCACCACCACACACCAACATAACGTCAGACAAACATCGCGAAAAACTATGTCCCGTAAACCGTGCAGGAACCTGGACAAATGAACCTTCGAGGACTCTATTTATCCCGTGTCTGATATTAGCAAAGATCTACGACCACTACAGCAACACATATTGTATGGATTAAGGCAAACATATTACTTTGGTTTATATACATATTAATTAGCAATAGAAACATAAAATTGTATTCTAGTTACATTTTGCACTAGTAAGGCCGCCTTTAAAAAAAAACTTTATATAGGGGTTAATTTTGGTAACCATATTACAGGCGCGATATAANAACTCTTGGTAAATCAAGTCGAAGACACTGTGAGCAGAAATAATATTGTCTGGCATGGTTGGGCAGTCATTGTACATCCTTGAGGGACTCTTCGTGTTCCTGAGAAGTCCCCATTCCTGTTCATGTGCTCACATTCCTGTTCATGTGTTAACATTCCTGTGCATGTGTTCACATTCCTGTGCATGTGTTCACATTCCTGTGCATGTGTTCACATTAATCTTGTTCTTGGAGCAGGTATGGATAGAACTTAGCCCTACATGCTGTCCTTCTTTTACTGCTTCTCTGCCATTCTCCTAGATCCTGTGTACTCATTTCTGGCCTCTTTGTATATATTGTGACTTGTGTCTAGGGTGTGACTTCCGTCTAGTCACACCCTAGACGGAAGTATATTAACAAAAGACGTATATTGTGACTTCCGTCTAGGGGTGTGTTCTCATCATTTCTTCCCTGCTCTGTTGCTTTTCCTCTGTGCCTCTAGGCACTGCCTGTTGAACCCTGGGTAATGCTCCTTTAGCTTCCCTTAATTATTAATTGTAGTATAAGATTTTCTTCAGCTGTATGTGTGTACTCACTTAGTTGTGCTTACAGTGGTTGAGATTTGGCTCTTTGGTCATGCCTCTCAACTGTTAATCAACTGGTGTACAAAGTCCTGAGCCTACTGGGCTATATAATTGAACCTGAGTATGGAATCCGCCTACAATACTAACTGCCCAATGCATTCCATCTGTTACCTTGAGGATACCTTGAGGTGCTTCCAGGGCTTATCGTCCCCGCGGCCCGGTCATCGACCAGGCCTCCTGGTTGCTGGACTGATCAACCAGGCTGTTGGACGCGGCTGCTCGCAGCCTGACGTATGAGTCACAGCCTGGTTGATCAGGTATTTCTTTGGAGGTGCTTATCCAGTTCTCTCTTGAACACTGTGAGGGGTTTGCCAGTTATGCCCCTTATGTGTAGCGGAAGCGTGTTGAACAGTCTCGGGCCTCTGATGTTGATAGAGTTCTCTCTCAGAGTACCTGTTGCACCTCTGCTTTTCAACGGGGGTATTCTGCACATCCTGCCATGTCTTCTGGTCTCATGTGATGTTATTTCTGTGTGCAGGTTTGGGACCAGCCCCTCTAATATTTTCCACGTGTAAATTATTATGTATCTCTCCCGCCTGCGCTCAAGGGAATACAGATTTAGGCTCTTTAGTCGGTCCCAATAGTTTAGATGTTTTACCGAGTGGATTCTAGCAGTAAAGGACCTCTGCACGCTCTCCAGGTCAGCAATTTCTCCAGCAGTGAAAGGGGCTGTCATTGTGCAGCAGTACTCCACTCTAGAGAGCACAAGCGTTTTGAAAAGTGTCATCATCGGTATAGCATCTCTAGTGTGAAAAGTTCTTGTTATCCAACCTGTCATTTTTCTTGCAGTTGTGACGGCTACTTTATTGTGTTCTTTAAAGGTAAGGTCTTCCGACATGAGTACACCCAGATCCTTTACATTGCCTTTTCGTTCTATGTTATGATTTGCCTGAGTTTTGTACGTGGTTTCCGTTTTTATATTTTCATTTTTTCCATAGCGCATGAGCTGGAACTTGTCTTCGTTAAACACCATATTATTTTCTGTAGCCCATAGAAAGACCTGATCTACATCTGACTGGAGGTTCGCCGTGTCCTCTATGTTGCCTACTCTCATGAAGATCCTAGTGTCATCTGCAAAGGATGATACAGTGCTATAGGTTGTGCTCTTGTCTATGTCCGATATGAGGATGAGAAAAAGTACTGGAGCAAGCACAGTACCCTGGGGGACTGAGCTCTTAACGGTTGATGGGCTGGATTTTATTTTGTTGACTATTACACATTGGGTTCTGTTGGTCAGGAAATTGTAGATCCATCTGCCTACTTTTCCGGTAATTCCTTTTGAGCGCATTTTATGGGCAATAACACCATGGTCACATTTATCAAAAGCTTTTGCGAAATCTGTGTAAATTACATCAGCGTTTTGTTTGTCTTCCATAGCATCTAATGCCATATCATAGTGGTCCAGCAACTGCGACAGGCAAGAGCGCCCTGTTCTGAAACCATGTTGTCCGGGGTTATGGAGATGCTGTGATTCCATGTATTTTGTGATCTTACTTCTTAGCACTCTCTCAAAAATTTTTATGATGTGCGATGTTAGTGCTATCGGTCTGTAATTTTTTGCCTCTGCCTTATTTCCTCCTTTATGAAGTGGTGCTATCTCTGCTGTTTTTAGTATATCAGGAATAACGCCAGTATCTAGGCTTTGTCTCCACAGAATGTGAAGGGCCTGCGATAGTGGTTTTTTACAGTTCTTGATGAATATGGAGTTCCAAGAATCCGGGCCTGGTGCAGAGTGCATAGGCATACTGTTTATGGCTTCTTCAAAATCCAGTGGGGATAGGGTGACGTCTGATATATGATTTGATGTTGGTATCATATCCATGAAAAATTCATTTGGGTTATCGATCTTTAGTGCGTTTTATGGCTCGCTGAAAACAGAGTCGTACTGCTTCCTCAGTAGCTCGCTCATTTCTTTGTTGTCATCGGTGAAAGTTCCATCTTCCTTTCGCAGGGGCCCGATACTAGATGTGGTTTTTGATCTTGATTTTACATAGGAGAAAAAATATTTCGGGTTTCTCTCTATTTCACTGATGGCCTTTTGCTCTCTTTCCCTCTCCTGCGTTTTGTATGATTCTTGTAGCTTGAGCTCAATTTTTCCTATTTCGCTACCTGACCATCTTCGCCGTTCCTGAGATAAGGTGCGATTCTCAAGTTGTACCGCGATTCGTTTTCTTCGCCTATATAGGGAACGACGTTCTCGTTCCAATCTGCATCTCTTCCTCTTTTTTCTTAGGGGGATGCGGTTTGTACATATTTCTAGTGCTACTGAGCTTATTTTTTCCAGGCACTGGTTCAGGTTCGCATTTCCTAGCTGTTCTTCCCAGTTTATTTCTGTGAAGTCCTGGTTTATTTGCTCCCATTTTATCTGTTTATTATTGAAGTTGAATTTGCTGAAATCTCCTCCACCGGGAATCCGGACTGGTTTTGAAGGTCTATTCCCCATGGTTGTCATAACTTCAATTAAGTTGTGATCTGAGTAACAGGTATTTGTAATCATTATGTTCCTGATCAATTCATCATTATTAGTGAAAATGAGGTCCAGCGTGTTCTCCTTCCTGGTTGGTTCTACTATTTGCTGGTTTAAGGCAAACCTGTCGCACATCCGTAGCAGGTCATTTGCATGTGCCTGTTCATTAAGGCTACTTCCTGGTATTCTTTCTGATATTACTGTATTAGCCAGGTGCTTCCATTTCAGGTGCCGTAGGTTGAAGTCCCCAAGCAGGATGATGTTCGGAGCTGGATTTGTGAGGTTTTCCAAGCAGTGTTCTACTTTCATTAGTTGGTCTTTAAACTGCTGAGGGTTTGCCTCCGGTGACTTATATACAAGGACAATAACTAATAACTGCTACAATAACTGTTAACTACTCTGACACTGAAAAAGTTCATTCTAACGTCCCCTGTGGTTAATTTGAGCAATAACTTTCCACTTATTTCCCCTTGTTAGCGTACCACCCGTGCTAAACAGTTTATCTTTATCTACCCGGTCAATTCCTCTAGGAAATTTATAGTTGTTAATCATGTCTCCCCTAACTCTGTCTTCAGTTTCATGAAGTTTGGTTCTAGTATTCTCTCCTCGTAGCTCATGCCTCTCAGCTCGGGAACTAGCCTTGTGGTATACCTCTTAACTTTTTCTAACTTCGTTTGTGTTTGATTAGATGTAGACTCCACACTAGAGCCGCATATTCCAGTATTGGTCTGACATATGGGGTATACAAGATTTTGAATGATTCCTTACACACGTTTCTGAAGGCTGTTCTTATGTTCGAGAGCCTTGCATACGCCGTCGATGTTATTCTTTTGATGTGGGCTTCAGGTGACAAGTCTTGCGTGATATCAACTCCCAGATCTTTCTCTCATTCTGATTCTAGAAGGATTTCATGCTTCAAATACACGTCTCCTGCTCCGTACACTTACCTTCCTCACTTTACACTTCCTTGATTTAATCTCAAGTTGCCATTTGTTGGTTTATTCATTCAGTTTGTCGAAGTCATCTGGTATTCTTTTTCTGCTTTCCTGTGTTTCAATCCTTCTCATAATTTCATCATTATAAGCAAACATTGAGTAGAATGAGCCTATTTCCTCTGGAAGATCATTTACGTATTCCAGAGACAGGATAGGTCCGTGTACGGAAGTCTGTGGGATTCAACTGGTGACATCACGCCATTCTGGGGACTCACCACTTGTAGTAACGCTCTTCTTCCTGTTGTTTAGGTACTCCCTTATCCACTGGAGAGCCCTAACAGTTACTTCAGCTTTTTTCGCCCACTTATGCAACAGCCTCTTAAGGGGTACGTTAGCAAAAGCATTCTGATAATCCAAGCAAATGCTGTCTGCCCGTCCTTCTCTTTCTAGCCTAATGCTTGTTGCTTGGTCATTGAATTCTATTAAACCTGTGAGGCACGACTTGCCATCCTTGAACTCATAATGGTGGTGTGTTATAAAGTCCCTTCTCTCCAGATGTGCTAAAAGCTTTTTTTTCTCAAACCTCTAGGTCATCTTGCATTGTATACAAGTTTGGGACACCATCTTGTAGCTTAGCGCCTATTGCCTATCATCCTTTTTTGTATATTAGAACTGCATTAGCTATCTTTCAACTTTCTGGTAGGTCTCCTCTTTCAGGTGACTTGCTACACACCATGAAGAGTGGCATGCAAAATGCCTCTGTTAGCATCCATGACACGATTCCGTCACGTACAACAGCCTTTGTTACTCCCAGATCTACCTGATACCTCCTGACCTCATCTCTGGTCATTTCAATATCTTAGAAGTTTAGTTTCGGTATTCTTTCCTCGTAGCTCATATCTCTCGTCTCAAGGACTAGCCTTGTGGCATGGCTCTGAATTTTTTCTAACTTCGTTTGTGTTTGACTAGATGTGGACTCGGGAGCTGCTTGGTTTATCGCCACCCTTTCTCTTCTCACTAAGGTTCTCATTTCTGTGAGTGTGTGTACTCACCTAATTGTACTCACATTTTGTCCCTGAAGGATCGATGAATTGACTCTTGAATCCCGCCTCTCTAGCCATTAGTTGTTTATAGCAATGGCTCCTGTCCTATTTCTCTATCATATATGGTTTCACAATTATGAATAGATTTTGCTTCCACAACCTGCTCCTTAAGTGCATTCCATTTTTCCACTACTCTCACGCTAAAAGAAAACTTCCTAACATCTCTGTGACTCATCTGAGTTTACAGCGTCCACCCATGCCCCCTCGTTTTGTTACTATTCTTTGTTAACAATTCGTCTATTTCCACTCTGTCAATCCCCCTGAGTATTTTATATGTTCCTATCATATCCACCACTTTTCCTTCTTTTTTCTAGTGTCGTAAGGTTCAGTTCCTTCGAAGTGCTCTTCATAGCTCATCCCTCGTAACTGTGGGACAAGCCTCGTCACAAACTTGTGAACCTTTTCCAGTTTCCTTATGTGTTTCTTCAGGAGGGGGGGGGGGGTCGGCTCCATGATGGGGCGGCATATTCTAAGAGTGGTATAGCGTAGGCAGTGTAAAGCGCCCTAAAGGCCTCTATACTTAGGTTTCTGAATGATGTTTTAACCTTTGCCAGTGTAGAGTAAGCTGCTGTCGATATCCTATTTACATGTGCTTCAGGAGTTAGATTAGGTGTGTGTGTGTACTCACCTAGTTGTGTATTCGCCTAGTTGTGTTTGCGGGGGTTGAGCTCTGGCTCTTTGGTCCTACCTCTCAACCGTCAATCAACTGGTGAACAGATTCTTGAGCCTACTGGTGGATGTGTGTGTGTGTATTCACCTAGTTGTACGTACCTTGTTATGCTTGCCGGGGTTGAGCTCTGGCTCATTGAGGCTGCCACTCAACTGTCAATGAACTGCTTTTTTTTCCACACTCAAACTTCCCAAGAAGCAGCCCGCAGAAGCTATCTAACTCTCAGGTACCTATTTACTGCTAGATGAACAGATGCATCAGGGTGAAAGAAACTCTGCCCATTTGTTTCCGCCATTGTTAGGGATCTGACCCTGGTCCTTAGGATTACGACTCCCTAACGCTGTCCACTCAGTCACCAGGCGCCCCAAACACCAGGTGTATTCACCTACTTGTTCTTGCGGGGGATGGGCTCTGCTCTTTCGGCCCGCCTCTCAACTCAACAATCAACCAACTGTAACTATTAACGAACTAATTTTGTTTTCTTCCACACACACACACACACACACACACACACACACACACACACACACACACACACACACACACATACACACACACACACACACACACACCGGAGGGTATAGACTCATTCCTCTCAATGTTTGCTGATGCAAAAATTATGAGAAGAATCAAGACGGATGAAGATAGACAGAGACTACAGGATGACCTGGATAAGCTGGAGGAATGGTCTAGAAAATGGCTGCTAAAGTTCAACTCGGGAAAGTGTAAGGTGATGAAATTAGGAGAAGGGAGCAGGAGGCTGAACACAAGGTATCATTTGGGAGGGGAAATCCTACAAGAGTCAAATAGAGAGAAAGATCTGGGGGTTGATATCACACCGAACCTGTCCCCAGAAGCCCACATCAAAAGAATATCATCAGCGGCATATGCTAGACTGGCCAACATAAGAACTGCCTTTAGAAATTTGTGTAAGGAATCTTTCAGAACCCTGTATACCACTTATGTAAGACCAATCCTGGAGTATGCAGCTCCAGCCTGGAGTCCATACCTAGTTAAACACAAGACAAAGTTAGAGAAGATTCAGCGGTATGCCACCAGGCTCGTCCCGGAACTGAGAGGATTGAGCTACGAGGAAAGGCTAAAGGAGCTGAACCTCACATCCCTGGAAAACAGAAGAGTAAGGGGAGACATGATAACCACCTACAAAATTCTCAGGGGATTGACAGGGCGGACAAAGACAAACTCTTCACCACGGGTGGGACACGAACAAGGGGACACAGGTGGAAACTTAGTACCCAGATGAGCCACAGAGACGTTAGAAAGAATTTTTTCAGTGTCAGAGTAGTTAATAAATGAAATGCATTAGGCAGTGATGTGGTGGAGGCTGACTCCATACACAGTTTCAAGTGTAGATATGATAGAGCCCAGTAGGCTCAGGAATCTGTACACCTGTTGATTGACAGTTGAGAGGCGGGACCAAAGAGCCAAAGCTCAACCCCCGCAAGCACAATTAGGTGAGTACATTTAGGTGAGTACACACACACACACACACACACACACACACACACAGGAAGCAGCTCCGTACAGCTGTCTAACTCCCAGGTACCTATGTACTGCTAGGTAACAGGGGCATCAGGGTGAAATAAACTTTACCCATTTGTTTCTGCCTGGTCCGGGAATCAAACCCGGGCCGTCAGAATTACGAGACCTGCGCGCTGTCCACTCAGCTACCAGACCCCTTAAAGGTGTGTGTGTGTGTTTGCGTGCGTTTGTGTGTGTGTATTAAATGAGTTGTGTTTGCATGGTCAAACAATAGGTCCCAGGTCCCACCTTTCCATCACACGATGATAAAGGCAAGGACTGGAATTCCTCGTTTTTCTATTCGTATTTCCTTATCAAGTTGCCTAATGAATTTGCCTTAACAATCTTCCCTTGCAGCCAGTTCCCTTTACTTCCGGCTCTTACGCTGAAGAAATATATCCTGGCGTCTCTCCGACGCATCTGTGTCTCCAGCGTCCACCTGTGATCTCTGGCTCTGAAAATTTTCCTTAATGTCGTGTTCGTTGTGCTCATGTCGCCCCCCAGGCTCAATTTTCCTCCTACTTTGTGAGTTTGAAATAGCTTAACTTTTCACTACCAATTGCCTTCTGTCCTTGAGTGCTCAATAACTCACTACACTATCAGTTGTCAACAGCTCCCATTCTTCCGTCAATGGAGAACGAATGAAAATTTGTATGTGTTGGTTAGAATTGCTTAAATGTGGGCCACGTTTGTGAAAGGAAAAAAACTATATATGCGTTCCTACTGGTCTGGGACTAGTCTAGTCACCTAAGTACACCTTATATACACAGAAATGTATCCCGAATATACTTTTCATATATTCATTTGAATGTTTTCTTCGTGTGCGGACGCTATGCCTGTGTTACTTGTGCAAGAACTGATCCTAAGTACGATGTATATGACTAGAAGATTTTATGTGTATATCATATGGAAGGTCTCTATGTCTAGGCTCCTGAGGTCAGTGGCAATATGTAGCAGCTTGGTATATACTCAGGCGTTCACACGATCAGTCACAAAAAAACATGATGCCCAAACCACACATTTTGAAAATGAAGAAACAACAACGTTTCGGTCCGTCCTGGACCCTTATGAAGTCACACGACTTGATAATGGTCCTGGATGGACCGAAACGTCGTCGCTTCTTCATTTTTCACATGTGTGGTTTTGACATTATGCTCGTTTTAGGTTTTGTTATTGTGTTCTTCAGGTAACAGGTTTGGTAATTAAATGTTTTCATGGATCCTTCTCTCTCTCTCTCTCTCTTTCTTTATTTCTTCTTCTTCTTACTTCTCTCTTCTTTCTCTTTCTTTCTTTCTCCCTTTCTTTCTTTCTCTCTTTCTTTCTTTCTCTGTTTCTCTCTCTCTCTCTCTCTCTCACTTTCATTTCTCTCTCTCTCTATCTTTCTTTCTCTCTCTCTCTCTCATTTTCTCTCTCTCTCTCTCATTTTCTCTCTCCCTCTCTCTCTCTCTCTCTCTCTCTCTCTCTCTCTCTCTCTCTCTCTCTCTCTCTCTCTCTCTGCCTTTAATGTCCTATAGGATTTCTCTCCCTCAGCTATCCTTACTTTTCTTAATTTTGTCATTGTTAAAGAATAGAAACCACTATGTAACTACCGCAGGCTTGGGTTTAGATCTCTCTCTCTATTCTTCTGCTTTCATCTTTGTATCTAATTCTTCTCATCAATTTTTTTGTATTTCACAAATCCATACAGCTAATTCTATTTGCTTTGCAGATAGTTGAGTTGGATTAGGAATAGAATGGGTCATCAGTACAGATCCCTGAGGCAAGACACTTGGTTCCTTCAATAACTCAGACCACTCTCTTCTCACAGTGTCCTACTGTTTCCTACCTGAGAGACATTCTCTCAACCATCCTGCCAATAGTCTAGTCTGTACATAAGATATTATACGGAACTGTGTCCAACACTGACAATAAAGGTGAACACAGTCAGCCTACCATTCCCTCTCCTGTTTTATCATTATATCTTTATTTGTTATTTCTTCATTAGTTAATTTCATATATCATCAAAATTATTTGATTTGTAAGGTACGATCTTTCTTCACAGACACCATGCTGGTGCTTAGGAAGATCTTTGTTTAAGTGTTCTTCTTTGTAGATTTTTGTAGCGATGTGTTTAGGAGCATTGCGACAATGGTAACCCAGGAACACAGCGGCCTTTTTCGGTACGCATGGTACGCATGGTACGCAGGGTACGCATGGTACGCATGGTATGCGGGGATACGCATGGTACGCAGGGGTACGCATGGTATGCGAGGGTACACATGGTACGTGGGGGTACGCATGGTACACGGGGGTACGCATGGTACACGGGGGTACGCATGGTACACGGGGGTACGCATGGTACACGGGGGTACGCATGGTACACGGGGGTACGCATGGTACACGGGGGTACGCAAGGTACACGGGGGTACGCATGGTACACGGGGGTACGCATGGTACGCGGGGGTACGCATGGTACACGGGGGTACGCATGGTACACGGGGGTACGCATGGTACACGGGGGTACGCATGGTACGCGGGGGTACGCATGGTACACGGGGGTACGCATGGTACACGGGGGTACGCAAGGTACACGGGGGTACGCATGGTACACGGGGGTACGCAAGGTACGCGGGGTACGCATGGTACACGGGGGTACGCATGGTACACGGGGGTACGCAAGGTACGCGGGGATACGCATGGTACGCGGGGGTACGCATGGTACACGGGGGTACGCATGGTACACGGGGGTACGAATGGTACACGGGGGTACGCATGGTACACGGGGGTACGCATGGTACACGGGGGTACGCATGGTACACGGGGGTACGCAAGGTACACGGGGGTACGCATGGTACGCGGGGGTACGCATGGTACACGGGGGTACGCATGGTACGCGGGGGTACGCATGGTACACGGGGGTACGCATGGTACACGGGGGTACGCATGGTACACGGGGGTACGCATGGTACACGGGGGTACGCATGGTACACGGGGGTACGCATGGTACGCGGGGGTACGCATGGTACACGGGGGTACGCATGGTACACGGGGTAAGATTCCTACTGGGGCCATTGTTCATGTAAGAGTCGCCTCACGTCTTCTGTTGTCGCGTCTAACTGACTGACACTTTATGGCATCGGGTCCGTGTGTGCAGTTCTTGTGGGGTGTCTGGAGCACTTCCTGCATATGGTCACTATCGCAACATTTGTTCTGTAGTTTATTCCTAAATTAAAGAATGGATTGTTGAGCAAGTTAAACAAGCTTGGTATGCACTTTGTGATCATTGTAGAATACCCACAAACTCATCTCATCTGTACTGACGGGTGTTGCATGGAGTACATAATGTTAACCATATTTATTCTGCATTGCTACTGATGTGCAGCCCAATCTCTAGTTGTAACCAACACTGAAAATAATATAATAAGACTGGAATTCGAAAACACATGCTAGTTGTAGTTGGTAGTTGTAAACTGTTTACAACGTGAAGTATCACGGTGATGTGCAACCCACAGAAGACAAGCTTTTTGCCCTAGTGTTTTGCAAGGCTATTATTTTCTTATAAATTTTTGTTCCAAATATGGCCATTGATAGTATTGTACATCCGTATTTTCCTGTTTAATGTCGTGACGGAACTAAATTTGGTGTCAAGGATAGATTTGGTGTCGAGGATGCATTTAAGCTCGGGCAAAAATCTATTTTTAACGTCGTCCCCAATATTAAATTATTTTATGGATTTTACTGAGGTGATTTACATCATCATTCTTGTCTCCGAAAAAATCTGTGTCAAATTTTCTGTATTATTATATGTATTGATAAAATCAGTAGGAGCCATGAAAAGGATTCGAACCTATGCTCTGGGTACTCCCAAGCTTAGACAACGGTGACCAACCCACACACTAGAAAGTTAAGAAGCGAAGACGTTTCGGCCCTTCCTTGCACCATTAACAAAACACGGCTGGATAATGGTTCAGGATGGACCGAAAAGTCGTCGTTTTTTCCCTTTTTGATGTTTGGTTTGGTCAACATATCTTGTTGACCAATATGCGGGTTATGTCATTATTAATGACATAGTTAATATTTTATTATTATTAAATCTTTTCTATTAACCAATCAATTAACTTAAAATATTCTAACGACTGCGAGCAAGGAAACAGGCCTATAGTTTTCTACTGATGCCTTTTCTTTTGTCTACAACAACGACCCCTGGTAACTTAGATGAGTGAAACCTTCATAACATAGGCTCTAGTCATGCAGTTCCAGTGGGATATATGGATTTACTGAGATAAACAACTAGATATATGAGTAAATATATCTGAGTGCAAATATATCCCACATATATCCCTGTAGATATATGAGTAAATAAAATTGGGTGTAAATCTGGATTTACTCCCATGATTTACTCATGAAATGAAGCTTAGAGAAGGGTGGATGCAGTTGAAAATGTATCTTTAAAATATGTAGGAATTTACACGGTCTTGCCATAACGTCTTTCTAGCATTCGTTTAAGACATAATTTGTACTGCTTTCTCTTTTGTAATGTGACAGGCTGATAAGCATAAGCTTTTCATCCTGGAAAGGTGGGAGAGAATGGTACCTATGGGGCACAGCACTAATACAAGTGACCACAGTCAGAAAGTACTGCACTCACAGCACTAAGGTCCTCTGCGTGCAGATTATTACTTTAAAACTGAAAAGGTGGCGTTGAGCCTCCGCCAGAGTCCAAATTCTTAGCATTCTATTACCCACTGGGCCGTGGAGCTCCAATAACTGCTGATGGCAGCTGTAAGGGGTAACTCTAGGAGATCTCACACCACATTTATATTTGTGTGTGTGTACTACCTATTTGTGCTTGCAGAATCGAGCATTGGCTCTTGGATCCCGCCTTTCCAGCCATCGGTTGCTAACAGCAATGACTCCTGTCCCATTTCCCTATCAAACCTAATTTTAAAGGTATGAATAGAGTTTGCTTCTAAAAACTGTTCCCCAAGTGCATTCCATTTTTCCACTACTCTCACGCTAAAAGAAAACTTCCTAACATCTCTGTGACTCATCTGAGTTTCCAGTTTCCACCCATGTCCCCTGGTTCTGTTATTATTACGTGTGAATATTTCATCTATTTCCACTTTGTCAATTCCCCTGAGTATTTTATATGTTCCTATCATATCTCCTCTCTCCCTTCTTTTCTCTAGTGTCGTAAGGTTCAGTTCCATCAGACGTTCTTCATATCCCATCCCTCGGAACTCTTGGACAAGCCTCGTCGCAAACCTCTGAACCTTCTCCAGTTTCCTTATGTGTTTCTTCAGATGGGGGATCCATGATGGCGCGGCATACTCTAAGACGGGTCTCACTTAGGCATTGTAAAGCGCCCAAAAATCCTCCTCACTTAGGTTTCTGAATGAAGTTCTAGTTTTCGCCAGTGTAGTGTACGCTGCTATCATTATCATATTTATATGTGCCTCAGGAGTTAGATTAGGTGTCACATCCACTCATAGGTCACCTTCTCGAATCGTTACAGGTAGGCAGTTCCCCTTCATTGTGTACTGTCCCTTTGGTCGTCTATCACCTGATCCCATTTCCATAACTTTACATTTACTGGTGTTGAACTCCAGTAGCCATTTCCCTGAACATCTCTGCAACCTGTTTAAGTCCTCTTGGAGGATCCTACAATCCTCATCTGTCACAACTCTTCTCATTAATTTTGTGTCATCCGCAAACATTGACATGTATGATTCCACTCCTGTAAACATATCATTTACGTAAATTAGAAAGAGGATTGGTCCCAGCACCGATCCTTGAGGTACTCCACTTGTTACTGTTCGCCAGTCCGACTTCTCGCCCCTTACTATTACCCACTGGCTCCTTCCTGTTAGGTAGTTCGTCACCCATGCTAGGGCCTTTCCGCTTACTCCTGCCTGCCTCTCAAGTTTGTAAAGCAATCTCATGTGCGGTACTGTATCAAAGGCCTTTTGGCAGTCAAGAAATATGCCCAGCCTTCTCTGTCCCGCCTTATCCTTGTTACTTTGTCATAGAAATCTGAAAGGTTTGATTTCCCTGTCCAGAACCCTTGTTGGTGCTTGTTTACAAACCCAATGATCTCCGGGTGCTCAACAAGTCTTAGCCAAATTATTCTTTCAAGTATTTTGCAGGGGATGCTAGTCAGTGATACGGGTCTGTAGTTAAGTGCCTCCTCCCTATCACCTTTCTTGAAAATCGGTACGACATTTGCCTCCTTCCAGCAACTGGGCAATTCTCCCGACATAAGTGACTCATTAAAGATCATTGCCAGAGGCACGCTGAGAGCCTGCGCTGCCTCTTTTAGTATCCACGGTGATACTTTGTCTGGTCCAACAGCTTTAGTTGCATCAAGTGTTGTCAACTGATTCATTACCTCCTCTGCTGTCACCTCAATATCTGATAGTCTTTCATCTACGGTAATCTCTTCTAACAATGGGAGCCACTCAGGCTTGGTTGTAAACACTCCATGGAAACTTGCATTCAGTACCTCGCAGATTTCCTTATCGCTTTCTGTTTTCCTCAGTCTTGTCACTTGGTCATTTACCGACATCTTCCTTCTTATATGACTATATAGGAATTTAGGTTGCTTTTTCGCTTGTTTGCAATATCATTCTCATAATTTCTTTCCGACACTCGTCTTATTTTAATGTAATCGTTCCTAGCTCTGTTATATCTAATCCTGTTGTCCTCTGTCCTTTGTCTTCTGTACTTCCTCCACTCCCTCCTGCTTCTCACCTTTGCTTCCTGACACTGTCTATTAAACCATGGGTTATTATATTCCCTCCTGCTTTTTTCCTTTACTGTTGGAATAAATCTCTCTTCAGCCTCCTTGTCAAAGTCAAGGACACAATGGTCACTGGCTCCTAGTGGTATTTCATGTTCTAAATGCTCGATGTCTTCTACATTCTGGGTGAAAATGAGGTCTAATAGGCTGGGCGTATCCCCTCCTCTTTCCCTAGTGTCTTCCTTCACATGCTGTGTTAGAAAATTCCTGTCAATAATGTCTACCAGCTTCGCTCCCCAGGTCTCCTCCCCGCCATGGGGATTCCTCATTTCCTATTCTATCTCTCCGTGATTTAGGTCCCCCATGACCAGCAGCCTCACCTTCATTCTGTGCGCTATAGTTGCTGCCCTCTGCAGTTCTTCTATACATGCCTGGTTGCTGTCCTCATACTCCTGCCTGGGCCTTCTACTGTTTGGTGGGGAATTGTAGAGTATCAAGATTGCAATCTTCTTCCCATCCACTGCCAGAGTTCCATGTATGGAGTTCGTGCTTTCATTGGTACCCGGATTTTCCAGCTCATCAAACTTCCATTTCTTCTTTATTAGGAGTGCCACTCCTCCTCCCTGTCTCTGTGTCCTTTCTTTTCTTATCACCTGGTACCCCTCTGGAAAGATTGCAACCGAGATCATGACATTTATTTTAGTTTCCACTATTGCCACTATGTCTGGGTCTGCCTCACTAACTCTTTCTTTTATCTCTTCTGCTTTATTGGATACCCCATCAGCATTGGTGTACCAAACCTTGAGAATCTTCTTGGAAACTCTGGTGCCAGAGTTCCCCCTTTCGCTGGGGGTCTGGGGGGGTACTGGGGGTGTCTGGGGGCGAGTGGGGGCTGTGGGGGTGTCTTGGGGGTGATAGGGGGTGCCTGGGAGTGCCTGGTAGGTGAATGGGGTCTGGGCATCTAGGGGGGTAGGAAGGGCATAATGAGTCTGAATGGCATAGGGGGTTGAGAAATAGTGAGACTGAGAGTCAGATAGAGGTTGAGAGGTTGGGGGGGGGAGAGGGATATTGAGGGCAGAGGGCTGTGAGGAGAATGGAGCATGGGTGCTGGGAGTGGAAGAGAGGGTGTATTAGTTAGGGGGGAATTGGGGGTAGGAGGGGTTTTGGGGTAGAAGAGGGGAAGAGGGAGATGGGGGAAGGTGTTAGGGGGTCACAAGGTGAGGGGGTTAAATGTGGGCTGAAGGTGCATAGGAGGGGTGATGGTTGGGTGGGGCTTGGGGGTGACTAGAAGAGGGGTGCAGTGGAAGCTGGGATGAAGCAGATGGAAGTGAAGGCAACGGGGTAGAAGGGGCAGGGGAGTAGGAGGGGGTAGTAGGGGAGGGGGATGGGAAGGTGGGTTTGGGGAGGGCATAGCTTGACCCACTGGGGTCGTTGACAGGTGTGATGTAGCAGGGGCAGGGGAATAGTTGGGGAGGTGCAAATGTGGAAGGGGCAGGGGGGTTTTGGGGGGGATGAGGCAGGGGGGAGGTATAGGAGGGCTGAGTTGGGGAGGATGTGACCTGGGAGGTGACCTGGGAGGTTACCTGGGAGGTGACCTGGTAGGTGGCCTGGGAGGTGAGGCTACCTGAGCGGGTACGGTGTCGTGCTTGCCATCTATTCTTGTGGGCTATTTGCTCATCTTTTGTCATAAACTTTTCAATAAACACATTGTAATGGGTTTCACTTCCTCTGAGTAAATGCTTGTTCCTCATTACGTACTCCACAGCCTCCTCATTGGAGAATTGCACCAGAACAGGTCTATTCTTGGTACAATTGTAAGGTCCAACCCGGCGGCTGATATCAACCTCGTTTTCTGCCATACCTGCTCCAATACATCTCAATATCTCATGCAATTCATATTTTTCCATCTCTATCCTTTCTTGTCTTGTTGGTGTCCCAGATTCGAATAACCCGTGTATTATAATGGTCCTTTTCTTTAGTAATTCATTGTCATGCTGGTAGCATGTCCCCTGGGGATTCCCCATCCCAACCACACTCACTAACCATCCCCCACTAATCCTCTGTCCTTAGCCATGCTGTTAATCCTTCCTAATTCGTTTGTGATCCGAGCACATTCCCTTTCCCAGTCCTCTCTTCCCTTCCTATTCTCTTCCTGAATATAGAGCATAAGCTCATGTTTCTGCCTCTCTACTGCACCCTGTATTTGCTGAAATAACTCGCTTTTTATCCGTTGGATTAGATCCTCTATCCAATCGCTCCTTCTCTCTGCAAATTTACCTATTAATTTGTATATAAATCTGTCCTCCTCCTCGTCCCTGCTGGTGATTGACCTTGAACCCCTACATGATCTTGTCATTGCAGTAACAACCTAGCTAAAAAAGGCACTCCGCAATACCTTGCACAATCTGCAGCACAAACAGGCGAGAAAGTACTCCACGCGGCTGGTCAGGTGTGAGGTCGTAGCGTCCCGGCGTCAAAGGTGGTGAGGCTGGTGAGGTCACGTCCAGCTAGTCGGCGCCACAATTCCACAATTCCACCATGTACTCAATACTTATTTTCAATGGTGTCGTTTCTACTGTTTTTGTTCACTTTCTTGTGGTTTGAGTGAGCTTACTAGTTATTCAATCACTCATATACACTCATATACGGATATACACTGATTATCCCTCCCAATTCACTAGTTTCCCAGAGAAGGAGCTTCCCAGACCCTTCTGCCCACCACGGCTGTCTGAACACAACTGTGTGTGTGTGAGTACTCACCTAGTTGTACTCACCTAGTTGTGTTTGCGGGGGGGTTGAGCTCGGGCTCTTTGGTCCCGCCTCTCAACCGTCAATCAACAGGTGTACAGATTCCTGAGTCTATTGGGCTCTATCATATCTACACTTGAAACTGTGTATGGAGTCAGCCTCCACCACATCACTTCCTAATGCATTCCATTTGTTAACCATCCTGACACTAAAAAAGTTCTTTCTATTATCTCTGTGGCTCATTTGGGCACTCAATTTCCACCTGTGTCCCCTAGTGAGTGTGCCCGTTGTCTAAATAGTCTGTCTTTATCTACTCTGTCAATTCTCTTCAGAATCTTGAATGTGGTGATCATGTCCCCCCTAACTCTTCTGTCTTCCAGCGAAATGAGGTTTAATTCCCGTAGTCTCTCTTCGTAGCTCATACCTCTCAACTCGGGTACTAGTCTGGTGGCAAACCTTTGAACCTTTTCCAGTTTAGTCTTATCCTTGACTAGATATGGACTCCATGCTGGGGCTGCATAATCCAGGATTGGCCTGACATATGTGGTATACAAAGTTCTGAATGATTCTGTATACAAGTTTCTGAATGCCGTTCGAATGTTGGCCAGCCTGGCATATGTCGCTGATATTATCCTCTTGATATGGGCTGCAGGAGACAGGTCTGGCGTGATATCAACCCCCAATTCTTTTTTCTTTCTCTGACTCCTGAAGAATTTCGTCTCCCAGATGATACCTTGTATCTGGTCTCCTGCTCTCTACACCTATCTTCATTGCATTACATTTGGTTGGGTTAAACTCTAACAACCATTTGTTCGACCATTCCTTCAGTTTGTCTAGGCCTTCTTGAAGCCTAAAACAGTCCTCTTCTGTCTTAATCCTTCTCATAATTTTGGCATCGTCCGCAAACATTGAGAGAAATGAATCTATACCATCCGGGAGATCATTTACATATATCAGAAACAAGATAGGACCGAGTACAGAGCCCTGTGGGACTCCACTGGTGACTTCACGGCAATCGGAGGTCTCACCCCTCACCGTAACACTCTGCTTCCTATTGCTTAGGTACTTCCTTATCCACTAGAGCACCTTACCAGCTACACCTGCCTGTCTCTCCAGCTTATGTACCAGCCTCTTATGCGTTACTGTGTCGAAGGCTTTCCGACAATCCAAGAAAATGCAGTCCGCTCAGCCCTCTCTTTCTTGCTTAATCTTTGTCACCTGGTCGAAGAATTCTATTAAGCCTGTCAGGCAAGATTTACCCTCCCTGAACCCATGTTGATGGGTTGTCACGAAGTCCCTTCTCTCCAGATGTGTTACCAGGTTTTTTCTCACGATCTTCTCCATCACCTTGCATGGTATACAAGTCAAGGACACTGGCCTGTAGTTCAGTGCCTCTTGCCTGTCGCCTTTTTGAATATTGGGACCACATTCGCCGTCTTCCATATTTCTGGTAGGTCTCCCGTCTCCAGTGATCTACTATACACTATAGAGAGTGGCAAGCAAAGTGCCTCAGCACACTCAGTACCCAAGGCGAGATCCGTGTGGACCAACAGCCTTTCTAACATCCAGATCCAGCAGGTGTCTCTTGACCTCCTCTCTCGTAATTTCGAACTCTTTCAAGGCGCCTGGTTTACCTCCCTTTCTCCTAGCACAGTGATCTCACTTTGTTCTGTTGTGAAGACCTCCTGGAACCTCTTGTTGAGTTCATCACACACCTCTTTGTCATTCTCTGTATAACTGTCCTCGCCTGTTCTAAGTTTCAATACCTGTTCTTTCACTGTTGTTTTCCTTCTGATGTGACTGTGGAGTAGCTTTGGTTCGGACTTGGCTTTGTTTGCTATATCATTTTCATAATTTTCTCTGCTTCTTTTCTCACCCTGACATACTCATTCCTGGTTCTCTGGTATCTCTCTCTGCTTTGTGGTGTTCTGTTATTCCGGAAGTTCCTCCACGCCCTTTTGTTCAGTTTCTTTGCTTCCATACATGCCCTATTATACCATGGATTCTTCTTTTGCTTCTCGGATTTTTTCATTTGGCTCGGGATGTATCTGCTTACTGCCTCCTGACACTTTTGGGTGACATAGTCCATCATATCTTGTACAGACGTAGCTCTGAGGTCTGTGTCCCAAGGTATTTCCCTTAGGAAGCTTCTCATCTCCTCATAATTTCCCTTTCGGTATGCCAGCCTTTGTTTCCTAGTTCTTTTTCGCGGGGGGGGGGGGGGGGATAATTCCTAGCTCTGCCAGGTACTCAAAGTTCAATACACTGTGATCACTCATTCCCAAGGGTGCTTCCATCTTGACTTCCTTGTGTGTGTGTGTGTGTGTGTGGCTGTGAAATTGGTTCGAGTTCAAGTATCCAGAACAGCATATAATCAACTTCAAGTAGGTGGCAGAGTCTAATACTAGAGACACGAGTATTTGAAGGTGTCGATGGAAAGACACTTGTCGTTTTGTAACAATTATCATTTATTCACAAAACTTAATAATAATAATAAACAAGGCAACAATAGTTTGACGTTACGTTGAAGTCTGTAGTGGCATGCTGCAACGCTGTACAGTCGAACTCCAGTTGAGACCGCTCGTGGCTCTTCAACATGAACTAACTGAAAAAGCGGGTGACCACTGGGACGCAAGTAGCAGTTCTTACCGACTGCGGCAACAATTAAATAACAACAATGACATGACAGACCTGTCACAGAGACAGTCTTCTGTGTGCCAAGATAATTACGTTATGGCTCGTCTCTCCGTACGGCAGTCATTGGAGTTTATTACGTTATAGTACTATCACAACAACAAGACAATTGATCTAATCAATTTCAACCACACAACAAGTTAACAATATCATTAATTACGTTAAATAGTCTCACTACGTTAATTAGTCTCTTTACGTTAATTACTGTCTCATGGACAGTCAATCAAAAGCAGGGTAATTTACGTTAAATTGAGATACATGATCATAGACAGTCAGACAATCAAACACTGTTTATCAAAGATAAATTATTCAAAACACCGGCTAAATAGCAATCACTGAGTAACCACAATAATTACTGTTGAACTGACAGTTAATTAACTCACAAAGACTTTCGTTAACAATCGACTTGAGAATGGACCAGGACGAACCGAAACGTCGTCGTCCCTTCACTTTCCAGTGAGTGGTTTGGTCAACATATTTCAGCCACGATATTGTGACTCCTCGTCTGCACTTACGTTAACACTCACCTGAACACTTAGAACGCTTGACAACCAAGGACTGGTCACTACGTTGCTAATTTCCCTACACTTTACTAATGACATTAATTAGAAACGCTAATTACAATTCACTGACTCTTTAATTTTTAATTCACAAACTAATTTGTGAATTAACATTTTTCACATTATTGTGAATTAACATTTTTCACATTATTGTGAATTAACATTTTTCACACAATTGTGAATTAACATTTTTCACATGATGTGAAATTTCACATTAACATGTGAATTTCTAACAACACCAAGTTATGCAGACCAAGAAACACAGTAGCAAATCACAGCACTAAACTCCAGTGCCAAATGAACACAACAAAACACTCTCACTTAATAAATGACAAATCTATTAGCCACACAGAGACGTGCAACCACAGGTAAAAGAGTCGGGGCATAATCAACCCACTTACTTCACAATCTGGTTTCCTCCTGGAACGAGAAGAAGAAAAGAAACATACATAATTTGATTATGCACATTGATATTATATATTAAACCGCACAATTACAATACTCACAATTATCATAAATTACAATAATAATAATATTTAAATGTGTAGAAAGTGTAATATTACAGACATTCAGGTCAATCTAAAGAATTCACTCAGGCATACTGTTGTTGTGTTATCTACGTGTTTCCTCGTCCTGAATATCTCTCTCCCGTTGCGGGTTAATGAGAAACGAGAAACCGTCAGGCTGACCTGAATTAAGCACAAGGAAATATTCACTTCTCGATAATGATACAATAATTAATAAATTAGTACTCACTTTGATAAATGGCTTACATTCAAACAATCTTTCTCACAGTTAGTAAAATTCTGCTGTTGATCTAATCAATTTCAACCAAACAACAAGTTAACACAATATCATTAATTACGTTAATTAGTCTTTTTACGTTAATTAGTCTCTTTACGTTAATTACTGTCTCATGGACAGTCAATTAAAAGCAGGGTAATTTACGTTAGATCGGTACCAACACAGACTGTACCTGATAGATCCCTTGCACAGGACACGTGTGGAGTGAGGTGGAGTAGCGGAGGTCACGGGACGCTGGGTGTCGAGCTGTTTGCCTCAGAGTCACAGAGGCGAGAATCGGGCGCTCTTCCGATATTTTTTTTTTACATGCAAGCATGCAAGTGAAAGACAATATATACAATAAAACAAGCGAAATTTACCCTAACCAAACAAGAAACCGCCGGCCAGAAGGACCGACAGCCCAGTACAACAAGTTTCAAACAGGAGAAGACAACAATATATACAGGAGAGACACACATCAAGATACAAAACAAAAACAATTACAAACAGGCAAACAACACAAAAAAACAATAACACATAGGAATAATAGAAAACATTATAACATTTACAGACCAAAACCAACAAAACCACTGGCCTGAAGGACCGGCAGCACAGTACAACAAAACACAAAATACAGGAAATACATGAGAAACACAGCAAAATACAATTAAGCAAGCATAGTAATATCATAAAATAATACAAACGTACTCGCCGGCCGGAAGGACCGACAACAAAGCAGAACAGGTGGTACAACATCAAAAATAACAAGAAACCACAAACGCACAACATAGATATAAAGAAAAACACGTAAAACAATTAAAACATTAATAACACCAGGGCAAAAGCATAACAAATACAAAAACAAAACCACCCATACCAAACCAACCGCCTCGCAACAAACACAGGGAGAGGCATGGGCACAAACGATAAAAGGTAAACAAAACAGCCAGAAGGGCACACACCAGGACAAAAACACAGGAAATCAACGGGCATACTTGCCCGGGAATAAGTCCCGTGGGAACCGTACATGGAACGCTTCCCAGATCAACCACAGCAAAGGGTTTTAGATATGCACTGGGGACACCATGGCATCCGGAACCCCGGCAACAAACACCCGCAAACAGGGAATCCACACAGTATCACACCTGAAGCCAATAGCAGCCACTCTCCCCGAAAACAAGGGAACCTCCCCACCTAGAAAGTCCACCATGCCTTCATACAGCTTCATCCCTGCAATCTCTCTCCAGTGACTCTGCGGCATCACAGACGCCGGCAACACGTCCCCCAGGTCACCAACGTGCCACCTCACAGGAATGAACCAGCCATAGGACACCACCACAGGGGCCCCAGCAGCTACGGGCACACGACCAGACAACTGCAGAGAACCCTGCCGGCGCATATCCTTCCGCAAGGTCACTACCAGGCCACGCCCAGCACCATCATCCACACTATCCCAGGCAGCGGAAGCCACCACTCCCCACCTCGGAGAGGCCACCGGCGAAGAAGGAACAGAAGGCACACCTGCGGCACGGTTACCAACACCAGCTGGCATATGTACCTCCACCTCCACAAGCCTCGGAGCCAATCCTGGTCCACACCGTCGCCACCCGAAGACCCACAGTCACTGAAGTCCCCAACCTCGGCCCAGGCAGACGATGAACGCCTGGAGCGTTTGGGCACCGACCGGAGATTGTCAGAGCCGGAAGCAGACCCAGAAACACTGGCACCACCAGCCGGATGGACAGATGCCCGACGCAGAACGGCAGCAGCATCCACCACAGGGGGGGAGGGGATCCGGACCACACACAGCAGGAGGCTCCACAGCCACCCCAGCACCCAGCACAGTAGGGACCCACGGCAAGGATGCAGGGCCAGACTCAGCAGCCGAAGACGATGGAGCAGACGACAATGCCGCACAAGAAGCACCAGGAAGGCCCACCGGAGCAGCAGGGCGAAAGACAGGAGCAGGAGCATTATTTGACGGCACCACACCATCCGGAGGAGGGTCTGTGACAACCGGTGGAATGGCGGGCGATGCTGGGGGGAGCCACATCAGCGAGCGGAACGTCCACCCCCGGAGTCCTCCTCCAGAGGGATTGCCGGGAAATCCACTTCTCGGAACAAGTTGATGGGAGCAACCGGATCCGCAACACACCCAGCTGCCTGATGCCCCATCAGGCCACACCGCAAACAGGTAAAGGGTTGCCGGGCATAGTACACCCAGACGTAATACCCCATAAACAGGACCGAAGATGGAATATCCGACCGCAGGCGCATCCCCAAGGTGCGAACGTTCGTCCGCCTACCTGCATACCGCCCTGAGGAGAGCGTGTTTACCCGCACACTGACGACCGCCTCATACCGCTGAAAGTAACGTCAGAGGAGGTCCTCGGGAAACTCCAGGGGCGCCCCATGCACACTGACATAAGTCAGGGCACCATTACGGTCCGAGATGGACACAGAGCCGGCACCACCTGGCAAAGGCAACGAACGCCCCTCGTAACGACGGAGGAAGTCACGGTACTCCTCCTTCATCACAAACTTGATAACGACCTGGTGAGCAGTCACCAGCTCAACACCGTAGACGGCCATCACAGGAACACGGAGCATGTCGCACATAACCATTTCAATGTCTGCATACCCAGCATGACCGGTGAACTCCAGACCCACAGAGTTTACCTGGACAATAGGAGGAAAATAACCTCCCATGGCAAGCGTGCCACGTCAAGACGCAGCTAGTCAGCAACAGCAGGGGAGGGGCAGAGACGCCCATACCACCTGGCGACGAAAACGGCAAACACTCCAAACCACCAGAAGCCAGTCGACACGTCTTTACCTCACGGCAGCTCCAGGTGGACTCCCACAACGCTCTTCCGATACGGTGGGTAAAAGCAGGACAGCCACACAGTAGGTGTGACCAGAGGGGGGGAATGAAATATAATTTAAGTCACAACATTTGTAAATTATGTTATTCACTCAAGTTTTGACTTCAGTCACTGGGAATTTTTATATCTTAAATTCCTTCCAACAGTTTACTTAGCAATATGTTGACGGATTGCTACAGATTGACGAGATGATCACGGATCAACCCACTACAGTCCCGTTGCTCTGCAGACGACAACGTGATGAGTTACTCTTCTATGTATCTCTTTCTCGGTTAATATATAAATACGCGCCGTTGTGGTACCGGTTTCTGACACGAGGAATTGCTAGGACGTGATCGATATATACTAGGCTTAGCGAACTCTGAACATATCCTCACAGATCAAAAGCCACTTTCAGATAAATGCCCATGGCAGGAACCAGCTTGGGGGGCCTCCCCCGACACTCTTCCCCCATATTCTTCAAGATGACCAATCAGTCGACAGCATCTTGGAGGCCCAAGGAGTGCCGCTTCCAATAAGCTCTCGACCCTTAGTCACGTGACCCATGTGACGCCACAGCCTACCGGCGAATGTTTACACAAGCCAGGAAAACCGTTAGGCGTTTCCTGCCCCAAGTCACCTTTTGCTCCTTGCTGTCTCTAAGCTGCTGGATCTAAAAGTCTTCCTAATGCTGTAATTCCTTTCACAGAAAGGCTACGGCGGCCACCGTACGTTTATTAACCAACTGTTAGTGTCGGTTTTCCAATGACACGAAACAAGAAACGTTTAGCTCCCATATGAAGAAAACTAGCATGCGTGCACTTGTGCACCCGCTTGAAAGCAAAATGGCGGTGTGTTTTCTTGTATCAAACATGTGTAAGCTAGCGAGAATTTCTATTCCCTCACAAAAGGAAGGAAGCTTCCTGTGCCTCTCTTCCTTATGGGAATGAAGCACAGGTAGAGAGCGAGCTGCCTCAGTAACTGTCTTCCTTAATTAACGCAAAGTGAAAGGAATCAAGTGTCTTGACCTTCTCCATGGTTCTGGTAGTTACAGAGACATCAAGTCTATTTATAAGTGGTTTGGCATCATCAGGTAATATTCATTGTTTCTCTCTTACCAGTTATTAAGCCACCAATTATTACTGGTCACTGATCCATCTAATAGTGTGCTTCCATAGTTCACTTGTCACCTTTCAACAACCCATGTTTCCATAAATTTGCTGTGATTTCTGCAAGTGTAACAAAGAATCTTGTTTAGGTGTGTTGATTTTCTTTTAAAGGGATTTTGAGTTAATGAACTTTCATAGGCTGCAATTTAGTAGTGACACATTAACAAGGATAGATTTTGATTTCATTCGTATTCTCGTTATTGGTGTTTTTGTGATTAAAACGAAATTTTTAGACTGACTCCTAATATCTATTGGATAACAGCGCACTTAATGTCTTTTTGCAATTATTATTACATACTTTTCACCGATCTTTATCTAAGATGTATTAAGACAATATTTATTTTTACTGTAATTCATTTTAAACTGAAACATACACTCGTGTTTCTTCGTTTTAAAACTGTTGGCGATAAATAGTCTAAAACTGCACATCGTATGTCATCATATATTTCCAAACGTTCCATCAGCTGATTTATGTTTACATTTTGGTAAAGTATATGTTGTTGCTGTTGAGTTAGGGGCGACGACAATCGTGGGATCGGATGCGCCCTGGCGTACCCGGTAAGGGTGAAACGCGAAGCCAGGAAAGGCAAACGCCAAGCCGAAACGCGAAACGAGAGACGCCAAGAACTAGAAACTAATATGCTAACAGCAAGGAAACGCACAAAGGGAGCGGCACAAGCACAAAATAAAACGGAAAACAAGCAGCCAGAGGGGCATACAGCATTTCACAGAGCAAATACACAGGAAATCAGGGTACATACTTGCCTGGGAACCTGGCCTGCGGGAACCGTACATTGAATGCTTCCAGAGCACCCAACCGCCAAGGGTCCTCGTCCACCCCACCAGAGACACCATAACATCCGGAACCGGGGCAACAAACTCCCGCAAACAGGGGACCCAAATGGTAGTACTCACGAGGCGAGTAGTCGCCACTCGGCCCGACAGGAAGGGAACCTGCCCACCACGAAAGTGCTCTGGCCTTTCAGACAGCTGTAACCTGGCAATCTCCGCCAGTGACCCGGTGGCATCACAGACGCCGGCAACACGTCCTCCAGGACCCCAACGCGCACCCTCACAGGAGCGAACAGGGCTACAGGGCACCACCACAGGGGTACCCGTGGCCCCAAGCACACCACCAGACGACAGCAGGGACCCCGGACGGCGCGCATCCTTCCGTAACACCACTACCAGGCCATGCCCAGCACCAGAGTCCACACCATCAGCTGGCAGCGGAAGCCACCACCCCCCACTGCGGAGAGTCCCCTGGCGGAGAAAGAACCGAAGGCACGGGTGGGCACGGAACCCAAAAGGCCACACCGGAAACAGGTACGAGGCTGCCTGGCATAATAAACCCGGACTTAGTATCCCATAAGCTGGACAGAAGAAGGTATATCCGACCGCAGGCGCATTCCCAACGCGCGAATGTTCGTTCGCCTTCCAGCATACCGGCCCGAGGAGAGCGTGTTCACCCGCACGCTGACAACAGTACCAAACCCTCCGAAGTAACGCCGTAGGAGGTCGTCAGGAAATCTCCAGGGGGCGCTCCATGGACGATGACTTATGTCAGGGCTCCAATACGATCCGAGATCGCCACAGAACCGGCATCACCAGGCAACGACAACGTACGCCCTCGTACCGACGGAGGAAGTCACGGTACTCCTCCTCCCTCATGAACTTGAGAACAACCCGGTGGGGCAGTAACAAGCTCCATACCAGAGACAGCCTCCACCGGGATACGAAGCATGTCACACATAACCAGCTCTACGTCCGAATATCCAGCCCGACTAGTGAACTCCAAGCCCACGGAATTCACACGCACAACCGGGGAAGAAGGCCTCCCATGTCAAGCTTGCCACGTCAACACGCAGCCGGGCAGCAACACCTGGTGAAGTATATG
>WNGS01162557.1:20486-40585 GCA_020271785.1 Procambarus virginalis | reverse complement strand
ACAGTGTGTTGGTGTTGTAGGTTGTTCAGATGGTTCTCAAACTGTTGCAATATTTCTTGCTGTTTTCTAGTGGTTTCATTGGATTAAAGTTAGTAACGTGTGTTCTTGAGAGGTTTAATTCTTTCTCGAGGTGGACGACTTTAGTAGATAGATCTTGATTGTTCTTGAGTAAGGCTCCAGCTTCATTCTGCAAAGATAATAATGAGCCTTGCAGGTTCATTATTAAGCCGACTGCTCTTTGATTACTGACATTTGATCTTCATGTACTTGAGTTAATAACTGAGCAAGGGTTATCAGCAGGAGCGCTGAAGTCAGGACAAGGGGCAGTAGCTCGTTTAAGTTGGTCCATATGGCTACCATAACAGTTGATGGCCCGTGTCGGAGACGGCGCTGCGCCCAGCTGAGATTTTATGTTATTGTTGACAAGGGGAGAGTCGGTACCCCCCACGGCAGCCACCGAGGGGGAGATAGCTGAACTAACATGTTGCTAGCCTGGCTAGTAGGGTTATTCCTGATTGGTGTGCTTCCTTTCTTTAGGGTCTTACTGTTCTTATTTTGCATGGTAGCAGGATAAAATGTAGGCAGGTACAATAGGGAAGACTCGATGATGAGGCAGCAGTGAACGTCGGGTACAGCTTCCAAGCTCCAGGGAGCAACACTAGTGAGGTCGAAATGAGAGAATACGGGTTGGTCTTGTTGGTTTTTTCAATCACATTTGGGTCACTGTGTACTTAGCTGCCTACGGGTGATGCTACATCATTTGTTGGTAGCCGAGAACTCAAAGATCAGCTGATAAAAGAGGAGGGAGGGCAGGGCCGACAGGTGTTGTTGACGTTCGTTCGTCGTTTTTGAAGGACATTGAAGAAGGACATTGTGTCGAGGTACACGAAAATGAAGGCAATACTGAAGAGTAAACTGGTAATAGGAGTAAGGAGAGAAACAATGAGAAAGCCGAGAACACAAATAAGAAATACAAAAGGAACGATGAGAAAAGTAAGGGCAATAGGGAGAAAGAATGCGGAAACAAGAAAGTTAGAACAAATAACACAGAGGTAGCCAAGTCGTGCACGGGTACAAACAATAAGAATACGAGCATAGATGAAAATATTTGCAGATATTATACAAAAGGACAGTGCAGATATGGGCCCAGAGGCATGGAATGCACATTCATGCACCCACGGAAATACCGAAACATGTTAGGGAAAGGCAGATGTCGTTTTGGACCAGATTGTAGATATTTCCACCCTACGTTATGCAAACTCTCGGTGAATGAGAGGAAATGCTATGATCTCCATTGCCCTGATTTCCACGTGAGAGGTACACAGCGCTATATGAGAGAGGAAGTTCAATGTAATAGCCCAGGAAATTTTTTAGAGGCAAGCAGAACCAGAGGGAGGAACAGACAGGCAGAAATGTTACAGAAGTACGGATGGGGAGGGGGAAATGCCCAAGACTGGACTACGTTTCGTCATCAAGCCCACACATACTACACCCCCCTTAATTTAAACGCCCCGTGTGGGATAGGGGCAGCTATAGTGCAGCCACGACCAATAGTTGACAGACACCACCTAGAAAAATAATCGTGCCCAACATTCCTGGGTGTGAGAGCATCAGTATTGAGCGAGCCACCAAGGCTGACGCACGCACCATGAGCACACAGCACTTCTGTTCAGCTTGTGACCACAGCACTGCCTAAAAGTGTCAAAATATATACAGTATGTTCATGCTATTATTTAGCGATGATAGTATTACAGAAGACCCCTAACTGTGATAAAACTGACCAGGATTCTGATAATAGCAGGATTGTGGTGATATTTAGCGCTGTGCTTCATGGAGGGAGGAGTAATGCTGTGGGAAGGAGAGTGGTGGCGTCGTCTTCTGACTGTGTGTGGCCACCTTTAATTGACTGGACTCACCATACCAGCTTAGTTGTTCGCTATGGTGAACACAAATGTAGATACAGTACTTATATATAACGTGTGTATAGAGTGTAATAACAGCAATAGGAGTAGGTTGGGAGCTGCCATTTTGGTGAGGGAAGTGCGTCGTCTGCACGACTTGTCATGTTGTATACTGGTGGCCACTATGGTATTTGGACACCATACCAGCTTATTTGTACAGGTATTGTGAATAAAACAGGTAGATACTTATATATAATGTGTGTATATAGCGTAATAACACCACAAACAATATTGTTGAAGGAGAAATATTAGTGCGTCTGGCCTTGAGGGCGGCCGCCACCAGCTGACTGTGAGTACTATGTCTTATTGCCTTTACTCACCATACAAGTTTAGATGTACAGTTATGGTGAACAAAACATGTAACTACTTATATATAACATCTGTGTATAGTGAATAAATGCAAAAACAGTATTGTGGGAGGAGAATGAGGGCGAGTGAGGTGTTGTTGAGGGAGGAAACGGCAGCGAGTGGCTGGCTGGTGTGTGGGGGTCACTCCTCGTTGCATTTTGACTCACAATACCAACTTAGTGGTTCGTTATGGTGAGCAAAACATGTAGACACGTATATATAACCTGTATATATAGTGTAATAATAGCAAAACTATTTGTTTATTGTTTTATGAACATAATAAATGAATCACTAATATGCACACAATAATTTTGAGTACAGCAATGGTTCACACATTTTATTATATACTAGTATATACAGTGGCACCTCGATTTACGATTGCCCCGACTTAAGATAATTTCGAGTTATGATGTAAATTTGATTGAAAAATGCGACTCGACACGATAATGTCATCGACTAACAATATTTGTTGGTACACGTTTGGGTCAACCGAGCGCGTGGTTCCTGGTCACGTGGGCCGACCTGCCTCAATTTACTAGAGCTGCCCACTTAGTGACGATCACACCTGTAAGAATTCAGTTTTTGTGGTGATTTTTTTGCTTTTTGAACATAAGACTGATTATTATATATCATGCCATGGGTCCCAAGAAAGTCAGTGGTATGGTTAAACATATGAAAAGACATGTAAGAATGACCATAGAGGAAGAACAAGAGGTCATATGTAAACATGAAAATGGTACTAGTGTTGTTGAACTAGCTAGTGTCAGGGTTCACCCCCTTCCCAACCTGTGGCTGGGGTAGTCCCACAGGTCTTAGCCCTTCAGTACTGGGCGCCACTGCTCACCCTAGAGCCAGCCCAGTCAACTAAGGGCTGGCCTTTATACACCCCTAGCGAGTGGGGAGGTTCAAGCTTCTTATAACTCACTTAAACCTGCCCGTCCTGACACTGGAACATTTTCTCTTGCTTTATCTGATCTGTCCTGAGGTCGCCAGCTGGGTGTTTGTACTCGTGTCCCAGCAACACGTCAGTGGTCTCATTAATTATCTTGGCTAAGGATGCAATGTCACATGCCGTGCAAGGTGTCACTAATGGTCTCATAAATATATAATATATATGGCCCTAGAGAATGGAGGCTCACTTAAACTCCTCAGTTAGTTTAAAAGTTTACTGAAGAAAAACATATATACATATATAAATGGCATAAAAAAGTGTATGTTGGAATCATCCGCTGGCGGCAGCATTTCTCGATGACATGTCTCTGGCAACACGGTCAGCTGACTGGGTCCACTCCTCCAGCGCGGGCACACACCTCGCGCCTCTGGCAGCACGATCAACTGACAGTTCCAGCTGTCAGAACGTCGTGATTTTCCCACGCCTCTAGCAAGGCGATCAGCTGGACGTTTCAGAGTACGTTGGTGGCTCCTTGCACACCAACTATCCTTCCAGGATCACTAACGTCACCACGTTAATGCTCACCCACACCAACTCATGCCTAAATGAGTTTTTGGCTCCTAGCCTAACGTCCTGTCACTTAGACAATAAAATGAGAAGAAATGTTCACAACATATAAAATACTCTAGCTCGCCTAGCTCAAAAGGGGTAAGGGAGGGGCAATTATCTACCTTATTTCACTACAACCATGAAGCAGACTCGTCCTCTGTCGAGGGATGTTGAGGAGCCTGGTCCTGGCTTCTGGTCTCCTAATGAACAGTTCCCACACACAGGTTCCTCCGTCATCCTCGTGATAATGCGTCCTCGCCATGCTCACATTCAACAGGTACTGCCTTCCTCCTCCTATTCTCTGGGGTACTGGAGACAGGCACCTCCGTCGTCGTCTTCACTCTCTCTGGCACTGTCGACACCTCGCAGTCCAGCACAGCTTCCCCTCGCCTTAACTGCCAGTAGATTTGGGCCCGGCCCTAGCTTCTCGCTTGATGTGTAAGACGTGGTCCTCTAGTGGGCGTCCCAAACGTCACTAGCCCAACGTTCCCTCTGCTGCAGACTCTTGATACGGCTCTTGGCTCTTCAGTCTGGTCCATCCTTGCCTCCAGGCACTCCACGGAAGTTGGATGGCTTCTCAGACTGTCTGCAGAATCGAAGCGGAACTTAAATCTACTGGTAAGGGCTCTCTAGGTCCGGAGCTCGCTCGAGCGCGTCTTCCCTTTCTGACGGCTCGTGACGTACTGTCTTCCCGCCCAAGCACCAGCCGCCCCGGGCCCTCCGCCTCATGACGTCACACCGCCCGAGGGCTCTCGTCATTAGTCACTTCTGGCACGTGACCTCACCTGGCCAATCAGGTGCCGAAAAGCGTCAGGACGTCTTGGCGGGAAACAGGATGGCTCATCACCGTCCTGTGCTTCAAAAGGTGTAAGCCCCTTGCATTATCAAACTTAGCTGGCCACTTTACAGCCAGCTTAATCATGCTCCACTCTTTCCCACACATGAAAATGTTCCCTGAACATTTGGGAATACTTAGGCTACGGAGAAATGATTCTTCTAAGCTGGGAAGGAAGAAATACAGAGGTGGACACCGTCACACTAGGCAGTACAATAAATCTTCAGAGGAGGAGGTGGCGGCATTAGAGGATGTCCCTCATTAATTAAGAAAATGGGTGCAGTATGGGAAGGACTGCAAAGTTTTGCTGAAAAGAATCACCGAGATAAAGCTGTAACAGGCCGTTGCATTGATCTTTTTAATGACAATGTGATGCCTCACTACAGACAAGTGTTGGAAAGAAGGGAAAAACAATCTTCAATGGAACGATTTCTAGTGAGAAAATCAAGCAGTGAGCCAGAAGCAGGTCCTAGTGGTATGCAGGCAAAACGTGCCAGTGTGTGTACCCCAGAGAAGTCCTCACTGCCTGATGTTATAATGGAGAGGGACTCCCCTTCCAAACAGTAACACCTCTCCTCCTCCCTCCTCACCATCTTCCATATGCCATCAAGAATCCTCCATAAAGGTAAGATAAATATATGTACTGTATTGTAGTTAGAGAAAAAAATTGTATTAAGTATAAAATGTATTTGTAAGTTAATATTTTGGAGGGTGGGGAACAGAATAATTCAATTCCCTTTATTTCTTATGGGAAAAATTGCTTCGCCTTACGATATTTTGCCTTACGATCCGTCTCTGGGAACGGATTGCCATCGTAAATCGAGGCCACACTGTATATCACAATACACACTATTGAATAATATTACTGCAAAAAACTAAGACAAAATCACAGGTATTGAAATAATTAGGTAATAATATATTTGTGGCAACTGCCGCCTGACAGCTCGAGAGGAGTAGACCTCGCCTGGCGAAGGCTCTGTCAATGCCCCTTTTCTAGGGGGAGCCCCGTCGGCTCCCCGGAGCTATACCAGGCTGATGTGCTGATGTCAGACTTTGGCATCAGTCATGTGTATGAAGTTCTAGGGCCTACCAAGGACCACGGCCAGAACCTGGCCCCCTCGGAGAGGCAAGGGGAGCAATGGCCTATAGAAACCCCCAGTGGTTGGAAGCATTTAATGTCTGCCATCGACCGAGTCAAATATCCAGAAAGGTAAGCATTCCAAAACAAACCCCTATTCTGGTTAAAATTGCTACCAAAAGCCGAACTAGTGGATAGAACTCCCCAACAGAAAACAAGCAAACTAGTATGACGTCACACATCACTGAGCTGCTGTCTGTGCAGCTCCCCCCTCCCCGAGATGGGGAAGGGGAAAGGGGGAGCCCCAGACCTCTCATGCCGGCTATCCACCCATCAGTTCTTCGGCTGATGCTATAGGCACCGGTTGTGTGCTCTGGCTCCATTAGTGTCTGTCTAGAGTGTGGTGTCTGTCTTCTAGATGGTGCGTGAGCTGGTAGTAAGTCTCCAGTACTCGGGCTGCATGCGCCTAGGGTTCCCTTCCCTAGGTGCCCTGTAAGTACTGCCCTTGAGGCCACCTTCCACAAGTTCCTTGGGTTCTGCCCTGCTAGGCCGTTTACTGCTTGGTTTTCGGCCGCTCTTTGTGTGCTCGGGTGTTCTGTCTCCCTTATTCGACCTAGGGTAAGGGGCAGTTTTGCACTGGTGGGGTGCAGGGTGCTACGCAGCCTGTTTTCACCTATATGGTGGCCGGCTTTGTTCCGCCTGGGTACGCTGTCCTCTTGTGGGGTTTTCTTTTTATTTTTGTTTTTCTATCTGGTGGGGGGGTCTGCCTTCATTCTTGCCCCTGTGTTCCTTGTGTTCTGAGTATTATTCTGATGGTTCCTCCTGCTAGGTCCCCGTGAGTGTATACGTCCCGGGGGTTCAGTTCTTAGAAAGTAGTTTGGTAGCTTTGGGCGCCGGTTAGCAGTACCCTGCCTGGGATTACCTGAGCGCGAGTCCTATTATAGTAAACGCTCGGGACCCTGGGAAACCCCTGGGGACACGCGGGTCCAATGGATGTGACCCCGGACTCCCCCCCCCTCGCTTCCAGCAAGTTTGAGGGTCGCTCTCACCCCTTGTCTCAGGATGACTCTCTGTTTTGCCTCCGTCTGCTGCCTGTGGGGTCGGTGACACCTTCAACCCGGAGTCCTGCGAGTTTTGTTGCTCGTTGTGGCTTGGTTACCCAGTTGTGTGCTGACTAAGCAGATGCAGGCAACAGGGATGTTGCACGTTGAGCTTTGGTGGTGGCAATGCTCTCGTTGTTTGCTCCCCGGGAGCCCCGGGGCTGCCCCATTTTGATTCGTGTTGGGACTTGGGGATATTGGTTTCTTTGGTTCCTTCCACGCCCCCTTGTCTTTCCCTTGGATCCCCCCTTCCTACCTCCATCCAGTTCCTTACCGTCTGTGGGTTCGGGGTCAGAGCGGGGTTCGATGGTTTTGAGACTTGGGCAGTCTCGGAGAATTCCCCTTCCGGGGTAGTGATGGGGGCATTCGAGCTTGTTCTTCCAGCCATGCTGTAAGAGTCTGCTAGTGGGATCCCTTCCTTAGTATTTTCACTGCTGCCCCGGTTTTCTAGTTCGGCCGGGCTTTGGGGAGACGGCTCGGCCCCGGGGCCTGTCATGTGAGGGAGGGGCTGACTTGGGGGGCCTAAGGCCTCATAGGACCCCACAGTGGGGGGGGGTTCTCCCCTCTAGGCGGGGCTTGCGGTTACGGCGGATTGTGGTTTTTCCTCCCCCCCTCGCCATACGAGTTGATGGGCATCGGCCCCTCCCTGGGCTCAGTTCCTTGTCCTTTGAGTCAGTTGGTTCCGTCCTGTAGGTGGGTGCTCTTCTCCGTTGTTCCCCCCCCCCTTTTTTGGAACAGGGTATTTTCGTCATGTTTTCCCGTTATTGGGGTTCTACGTGACTTTTGGTCTCGGGTGCAACTGTGCCTTTGTGTGCCTTCGGGACTGGTGTTGGCTTCTGTGTTCTCGAGGGTTTGGGAAGGTTTTCGCTACTTCCCGTATTATTGGAACGTCTGTCGGCTCCTCGTCCGGGTTGCCAGATTGGGCTACTCGTAGCCCGTTGTTCGGGTTCCCATTGGGTTCTTTGTCTTCATTACTTTGGCCAGTTATATTGTCGCTGCTTCCTCTTTTGGCTCGTGCCCCGTGTGATGGGTTGTTTTTTCTAATTAGCGGTTCCGTAGGGTTGCATTCTGTTTGGCTACATTTCTTGTGCAGTAGTCCTAGTTTGCACCTTCCCACAGAGCGGGTTGTGTGGTTCAGCCAGCGTGTCCTGCGCATGCACTGTGGGAGTTTGTTTTGGTCTGGGCGGTGTGCTTTAGTGCTGGTGTTTTGCGCCCTTTTTTCTCGGGTGCTTCGCCTCTCGCTCTTCTCCCTTCTCCTGTATGTGCCCCGTCGCTCCGGTGTCCTGGATTACAGCTGTGGGAAGGATGCCGAGGTTTTCCCTGTGTCATGGGTGTGGGCCTCCTCCTTCGCCTCTACCCTGCTCTCCTGCGTGTCCAGCTCTGGCTTCTTCACCTAGCGGTGCTCCCGGGATCTTCTTGGCACTGTTGGGTCGTGTCACGTTCGTGCCTCCATTCGACAGGTGAGTTTCTGCGGTCTGGCGTCTTTCGGCTGGGCGCTGGATGCGGAGATATTTATGTACCTGTCTTTATTTAGGTATATTTATGTACAAATATGAGACCATCGGCACACTGGTGACTGTCCCTTTTCAACCCTTCCAGTCCCACTCATAGGCATGTCCAACCCATGCTAGTCATTCAGGGGACCCACCTCTTTCATGTTATGAGGTGTGTGGGTTGTGGTGCTGGTTATGTACTCACCTGGTTGGGCTCGCCTGGTTGTGCTTGCGGGGTTTGAGCTCTGGCTCTTTGGTCCCGCCTATATGGAAGAACATGCAGGATAGTACCAGTGGAGAGCAGTGGTGCCATAGGCACAATCGGGGAACACTGTATGAACATCAGAGGTCTGCGGTTGTTCAACGTCCTACCTACGAGCATAAGACATATTGCCAGTGCATTCGTGGACATCTTCAAGAGAACACTACCCTGTTTTCTAATAGAGGTTCCGGACCAACCTGGCTGTGGTGGGTATGTGGGCCTGCGGGCCGCTCCAAGCAACAGCCTGGTGGACCAACCTCTCACAAGTCAAGCCTAGCCTCGGGCTGGGTTTGGGGAGTAAATGAACTCCCAGAACCCAATCAAGCAGGTATCGAGCAGGTATCTCTGCCGTCAGTCGCCTGGTGTGCAGGTTCCTGAGCCTGCTGGGCTCTGTCGTGTCTCCGTTGGCCCTGTCTGGGGTAGGCTTGGAGTCTGCCTGCACCGTTCTCTGCCTTCGCAGAGACAAGTTGCTACATACATGTTGCGTGTGGTGCATGTTGCTGCTGCACGTGTGCATTGGTAACGTGTTTCATGGTGGTGTGTCCTTGTTCCTGTGTCAGGTTGTGGTGTGACACTTTGCTGCTGTTTTGTGAATGGGGTTTGCGTGTTGGGGTTTGCTTGTGTTGCTTTTCGTGGTCTTCGGGTCCCTGGGCTTGGCCCTTCCATGTGCGTGGGGTTCTGTCCACGCCTGATTTTCCACCCCTGGTTGTGTTTCCTGGGGTTTAAGCTTTGGCTCTTTTGTTCTGCCTCTCCCCTATCGCTTCCCTGGCATCTCCTTTGCTCGGTTTTGCCTGTACTTGCTGCTGTATGGGGGGGGGTCGGTTTCCGCTGCTTCCCTTCCTTGTGCATTCCCTTTGTTTCCTCCTCTGCTGTAGGGGATTTCTTTGTGTGTTCCTTGGCTTCTTGGGCGTTCCTTCAGCCTGTGTCATATGGTGCGCTTATGTGTCTTGGTCTGTTTTCGTTGCTCGTACCCCCTTGGTTCGAGTACTGGTCTGGTGGCAACCCTTATATCTTTTCAGAGTCTTGCGATGTCTCGCGTCAGAGAACTTTGTCTCGCAATTTCTGTTGAACCAATCTTGTTTCCTAGTTCTGCATCTCTGTTTTGGTATAAATTTTTTTGTGCCTTTATCATATATTTCACAAAACTTGACATACATCTCATTCACTTCCTTGCCTAGCAACAAGTCTGTCCAATTATACTCACTAAAAAAAATTCTAAGGTCGCCATAATGTCCTCTCCTGAAGTCAGGTTTTTCAACTGCTTCAACCTCCTTATTTTCTTCCAGATTATAACGCATTGCATACTTTATTCCCAAAAAGACATGGTTCTTTATCAGAATTCTTTAAAGATTTCTCACATAATATATAGTTGTGTGGGGTCTATGTTCTCCTATTCCACATTCCATAACATGGCATTTATTAACATTAAATTCCATTTGCCAAGTGGTGCTCCATACAGTAATTATTTTGTCCAGGTCATCTTGAAGGGATGACAATCATCTAAGTTTCTTATCCTTCCTATTTTCTTAGCATCATCAGCAACATGTTCATATAATTCTGTATACCAACTGGTAGATCATTTATGTAGACAATAAACATCACTGGTGCAAGAACTGAACCCTGTGGTACTCCACTTGTGACATTTCTCCAGTCCGATACATTGCCTCTGTTCACTGCCCTCATTTTTCTATCAGTCAGAAAATTTTTCATCCATGTTAGAAGCTTACCTGTCACCCCTCCAATATTTTCCAGTTTCCAGAACAACCTCTTATGTGGAACTCTGTCGAAAGCCTTTTTTAGGTCCAGATAGATGCAGTCAACCCAACCATCTCTTTCTGTAATATCTCTGTTGCTCGATCATAGAAATTGAGTAAATTCGATACACAGGATCTTCCAGATCGAAAACCATACTGTCTGTCTGATATATATCATTTCTCTCCAGGTGTTCCACCCATTTAGTTTTTATTATTTTTTCCAATATTTTGACTATTACACTTGTCAATGATACAGGTCTATAATTGAGGGGGCCTTCCCTGCTGTCACGTTTGTAGATTGGAATTATGTTAGCCTGTTTCCCCACATCTGCTACGACTCCTGTATACAGGGATGTCTGAAAAATGAACCGAAGTGGTATGCTGAGCTCAACTATATGAGTATCTACATGATTTGTTCACCATAACTGTACAATTGAGCTGGTATAGTGCACAAAGAGCATAGTGGTCACCCTTACACAGCATGACAAGCCAGGAAGATGATGCCACCTCCCTCACCAAAATGGCTTCTCCCAACACTCCTTTTGCTGTTATTACACTATATATACATGTTATATAGTTATATATAAGTATCTACAGTGGGGCCTCGTCTTACGATGCTAATCCGTTCCCAGAGACGGATCATAAGTCGAAGCGATTTTTCCCATAAGAAATTAAGGTAATTGAATTAATCCGTTCCCCACCCATCAAAATATTAACATACAAATACATTTTATACTGAATACAATTTTTTTTTCTAACTACAATACAGTACCATAGTTTCACTTACTTTTATGGAGGGCTCTTGATGGCGTATGGAAGATGGTGATGAGAGAGGGAGGAGGAGAGTTGTTACTATTTGGAAGGGGGAGTCCCCTTCCATTATCACATCAGGCAGTGATGTTTTCTCTGGGGTACACACACTCCTACATTTTGCCTGAATACCACTAGGACCTGGTTGTGGTTCAGTGTTTGTTTGTCTCACTACAAATTTGTCAAGAGACATTTGTTTTTTCCTTTTTTTAACATTTGTCTGTAATGATGTATCAGTGTCATTGAATAGGTTAAGGCAACGACCTACTGCAGCTTGATTTGGGCGAGTCGTTTCAGCAAAGGTTTGCAATTCTTCCCATGCTGCACACATTTTCTTAATTGTTGAGGAAGAGACATTCTGTACTCTTGTTTCTGCTCTATGGTCATCCTTACATGGGTTTTCATATGTTGAGTCTTACTACTGACTTTCCTGGGACTCATGGCATGATATAAAATAATTTCTTTAATGTTCAGAATGCAAAAAATCACCACAAACCAGGAATTTCTTATAGGCGCAATCGTCACTAAGCGGGCAGCTGTAGTAAACTGAGGCATGTCGGACCGGTGACCGGGAACCACGCGCTCGGTCGACCCGAACGTGTACAAACAAATATTGTTAGTCGACGACACCATCGTATGTCAACTCGCATTTTTCAATGAAATTTACATTGTAACTCGAAATTATTGTAAGTTGGGGCAATTGTAAGTCGAGGTGCCACTGTACATTTGTGTTCACCATAACGATCCACTAAGCTGGTATGCTGAGTCAAAAAGCAGCAAGGAGTGGCCGGCACACCCACCATCCAGCCACTGACCGCCACTCCCTCCATCTCACCTGACTCGCCAACATTCTCCTCCCACTATACTTTTATTCACTATACACACTATGGAGCCGGTCGGCCGAGCGGACAGCACGCTGGATTTGTGATCCTGTGGTCCTGGGTTCGATCCCAGGCGCCGGCGAGAAACACTGGGCAGAGTTTCTTTCACCCTATGCCCCTGTTACCTAGCAGTAAAATAGGTACCTGGGTGTTACTCAGCTGTCACGGGCTGCTTCCTGGGGGTGGAGGCCTGGTCGAGGACCGGCCGCGGGGACACTAAAAATCCCCGAAATCATCTCAAGATAACCTCAAGATAACACAGATGTTATATACAAGTATCTGCATGCTTTGTTCACCATAGCAAACCACTAAGCTGGTATAGTAAGTAAAGACAGCAACAGGTGGCCACACAGATTTGGCAGACAATGCTACAGCCCTCCCATCCTCAACATTACTCCTCCCACAGTACAGCGCAAATTATCACTACAATCCTGCTATTATCAGAGACCTGGTCATTTTTATCACAGTCAGGGGTCTTCTGTAATACTAGCATCACTAAATAATACCAGTTACATATATTTTCTGGGGGTAGCCCCTACGGCTCCCCGAGCTTACTAGGCTGATATGCTAATTTCAGACTTTGGCATCAGTCATGTGTATGGAGTTCTTATGGGCCTACCGGGGACCACGAGCCAGAACCTGGCCCCCTCTGGAGAGGCAAGGGGAGCAATGGCCTATAGAAACCCCGTGTAATTGGAAGCATTCTATGTCTGCCATCAACCGGGTTAGGCACCCAGAAAGGTAGGCGTCCCAAAACAAACCCTTATTCTGGTGAAAATTGCAACCAAAAGCCGAACGAGTGGATAGAACTCCCCAAACAAAATGTTTTCTAGTATGACGTCATACTAGAAAACTAGTATGACGTCATTCGTCGTCGCGCCTCTGTCTGCGCAGCCCCCCCTCCCTCCCCAGAAGGGGTAAGGGGAGCCCCAGACCTACCGCACCGGCGATCCACACCCCAGTTCTTGAGGCTGATGCTATCGGCTCGGTTGTGTGCTCTGGCTCCGGTCATTTTGCGGCGCTGTGTCTTGTGTGTGGCTGCTGTTCTCCAGGGGTGCGAGAGCCAGGAGCTATTCCTCAGTACTCGGGCTGCATGCGCCTAGGGTTCCCTTCCCTAGGTGCCTTGTAAGTACTGCCCTTGGAGCTTGGGGTTACCTTCCACAAGTTCCTCGGGGTCTGCCTCTGTGGGTCCGTTTTACTGCTCAGTTTCTCGGCCGCTCTTTGGGTACTTGGGGGGTTTTGTCTCCCCTAGTTTACTTTAGGGTAAGAGGCAGTTTTTGCACTGGTAGGGGTGCAGGGTGCTGTGCAGCTTGTTGTCACCTATCACAGTGGCTGGCTTTGTTCCTTGGGGTACGTTGTCCTCTTGCGGGGTTTTGTTTTTGTTTTTGTTTTTGCCTTTGTGGGGGGCTCTGCCCTAATTGCCACTGGTATTTGGCCTCACCCTGATACTTGGTGGTGCCCCCTGCTTGGTCCCTGTGAGTGTACACGTCCCTGGGGTTCAGCTTTAGACAGTTTGGTAGTTTTGGGCACCGGTTAGCAGTACCCGACCTTGGTTTACCTGAGCGCGAGTCCTCTTCAAGTAACCGCTCAGGACCCTGGGAATCCTCTTAGGGGATGAGTGAGTCCGATGGATGTGACCCCGGGTCCCCCCTCGCTTCGTGCAAGTTTGAGGGTTGTTCGGTCCCCTTGTCTCAGGGCGACCCTCGCTGTTTTTGCCTCCGTCATGCAGCCTGTTGGGTCGGTAACACTTTTGACCCTGAGTCATGTGAGTACTGTTGCTTGCTGGTGACTCAATTTACCCAGTCTATGGATGATGATCTTCGGGTACAGCTGCACAGGCGTTGCATTCTAGGTTTCGGTTGTTGCAACGCGCTAGTTGGTTGTTCACCCGGATGCCCCGCGGCTGCCCCGTTTTACTTATAGGGACCCGGACTTGGGGGGGTGGGGCCGCTTTGACCCTGGTTCAGTCTGCACCTCCTGGTCCTTTCCCTCCTGTTTTGCGTTCTGGTCCCCCTCCCTGCTTCCAGCCCCGAAACGTCTGAAGGTTTCGGAGTCGGGACAGGGGTTAGTTGGTCTTGAGACTCGGGCAGCCTGCCCCTTCCGGTGTGGCGACGGAGGCATTAGAGTCTCCTCCCCCGGCCAAAGCCTCTGGGACTGACCAGTGGGCCTCATTCTATCCGGCTTCTACGGCTGCGCCGGCCTTGTCTAGTGGGGTCGGTGCTTGGGGGGAGGACTCGGCCCTGGGTCCTGCTGGGGAGGACCCTGGGGCTGGGGAGGGGTTGACTTGGGGCCTTATGCCCTGATGGACTCCGCCTGAGTTTTTGTACCCTCTGAGTGGGCTTACTGTTGCAAGGAGTGGGGTTTTCTTTTCCCCCCTCTTGTACAAGTTGGATTTGGTGTCTGCCCCTCCCTTGTTCGGTTCCGTGTTTCCCCCAGGTGCTTCAGTTCCATCTTTCCGGAAGTTTTTCAGCTTATCACATCCAACCTGCTACGGTGCGGGCGGCCCTTGCAGAAACCTCCTGCGTGACCCGGATTATGCCTCGGCAATGGATCCTTCGGCTTTCGAGTTNTTAAATAAATAAATAAATAAATATGTTTATTCAGGAAAGGTACATACATAAAGTGATTTTACATAAGTGGATTTATAGATAGAGCTAGTACATACAATGCCTAAAGCCACTATTACGCAATGCGTTTCGGGCAAGAAAAACATTAATATCTAAAACTTAATACTAATTGAGCAAAAAGAATAAAATGTATTGAGAACAGATACAAATAAAGATAAAAAAGGGGGGAACATGACTGAAAAAGCAGCACAAATACAATAGGTAGACAAACAGCGTTGAATAAAAAAAAAAAGACATGGGTTGACAATAGAGGGTAAGGTAGGTTACAGGGAATTTATCAGGTAGTGTTTAGTTTTAATCTTAAACTGGTTGAGAGAGGTACAGTCTTTAACATGGTTGGGAAGGTCATTCCACATTCTGGGTCCCTTGATTTGTAGAGCATTTCTAGTTTGATTAAGTCGTACTCTTGGAATATCAAAACTGTATTTATTTCTGGTGTGGTGCTCATGGGTTCTGTTACAGCTTTCAATGAAGCTTTTGAGGTCAGGATTGGCATTACAGTTCAGCGTTTTATATATGTATAATACACATGAGAGAATGTGCAGTGACTTAATATCTAACATATTCAGAGATTTGAGTAGGGGTACCGAGTGATGTCTGGGGCCAGAGTTGGATATTGTCCTAATAGCAGCTTTGTGTTGAGTAATTAGAGGACGTAAATGATTTTGGGTAGTAGAACCCCAAGCACAAATACCATAGTTGAGATATGGATAGATGAGGGAGTAATAGAGAGTCACCAGGGCAGGGCGGGGTACATAATATCTGATCTTAGAAAGAATGCCAACAGTTTTTGAAACTTTTTTGATATATTTAGAATGTGACCCTGGAAATTAAGCTTGTGATCAATGAGAACGCCAAGGAATTTGCCATCTAATTTGTTACAAATTTGGGTATTGTTAATCTTGAGATTTATTTGATTAGAGGATTTATTGCCAAACAGAATATAGAAAGTTTTGTCAATGTTAAGGGTGAGTTTGTTGGCAGTTAGCCAAAGATGGACTTTATTAGCTCGGTATTTACTGTGGCATTTAGAGCAAGGGGGTCAGGACTGGAGTAAATGAAGGTTGTGTCGTCAGCAAATAGAATTGGTCTAAGGTGTTGGGAGGCATTTGGAAGGTCATTAATGTAGATGAGAAAGAGGAGAGGGCCAAGTATACTGCCCTGAGGAACACCAATGTTGATGGGTAGGGTAGGAGAAATTGAATTGTTCACAGAAACATACTGGAGTCTGTCAGTAAGGTAAGATTTGAGGTATTGCAGGGAGAGTCCTCTGACTCCATAATGATGTAATTTAAGAAGGTTTTGGTGGTTGACAGTGTCAAAAGCCTTACGCAGGTCCACAAATAACCCAACAGGGAACTCATTTTTATCAAGAGCTGCATGAATAAGTTAATCATACTAATAAGTGCATCGTTAGTGCTTTTTTTAGGTCTGAAGCCATATTGGCAAGAGCTAAGTATATTGTGCTTGGCTAGATAAGAGTAGAGCTGCTTGTAGATTAGTTTTTCAAAAATTTTTGATAAGTTAGGCAGGATTGAAATAGGTCTGTAGTTGTTAACATCAGTGAGATCACCACATTTGTGGACAGGGGTTACTCTCGCTTTTTTTAGAATATCTGGAAAGGTTTGGAGTTCAAGTGACTTGTTGAAGAGCAATGCAATTGCAGGGGCTAAGGATCTGGAGGCTTTTTTGTAAATTAATGTCGGAATCTCCTCAAGGGCACTAGACTTGGTTTTAAGGGAAAGGATTATCTCATTGACGTCAGTGGAATTAGTAGGCTTTAGGTACAGAGACTGTGGATAGTTACCTGTAAGATAGTCCTTAACATCAGTACTGGAAGATGGAATATCATTTGCAAGGGATGACCCAATGGAAGAGAAGAACCTATTGAACTCAATAGCAGAATCAGAGGCTGAAAGCTGACCATCGTTATTAGACAGGAGTGTTGGTTTGTTGTTTAAAGTCTTCTTTGATCCCAAGATTTGTGAAATTGTGCTCCAAGTTTTTTTAATGTTGCTCTTTATTTGGGTAAATTTATCTTCGTAGTATTTAGCTTTGGCTCGTCTAATTATCTTAGATAGCAGTAAAGAGTAATTTTTTGAGAATTCTTTGGAGACGGTTCCTAGCCTATACTTCTTCTCAAGGTCATGTTTTTTATTAATGGATTTAAGTATTCCCTTTGTAAGCCAGGGATTGTTAAGCCTTTTGGTAGTGACTTGTTTTGTAAGCATAGGACAGTGGGTGTTATAAAGGTTAGAGTTTTTTGAAGAAAAGATTACACTGCTAGGTTGATGTCCCCTATGTTACCTAACTCTGACTCCCAGTTGACATTATCAGCAGCAGTTATAAAATTGTCTATAGCAGATTCATTGTGCAGCCTAAAACTTATCTCCCTTGACTCTAGAGGTGGTTTGTTAATGTTAGTTAAGAGAAATGTGGGGTAATGGTCTGTAGTGCTATCGGTGATTATACCTGAAGTAAGCGGAGAGGTTATGTTGGTCCAGATGTGATCAAGAGTCGTGGCCGTACTATCAGTGATTCTAGTAGGTCTAGTGATTAAGGGTATGAGGAAGCAGGAATTCATACAGTTGAGGAAGCTAACAGTAGTAGGGTGCTCAGGCTCGCAGAGGTCAATATTAAAGTCCCCTGCGATAATTAGATGGTTTTTGTTCAGTCTGTTATCGAGTATTAGATTTCTAAGGTTTGAATTGAATTCAGACACATCAGTGTTAGGAATTCTATAGACTGCACCCACAGACAGGATAGACTCGGCACCCTTGACTCTGAAACTGGCGAAGATATACTCCCCACAGCAGTCTCTAGTTCTAATTACTTTTAAGCATGTTAGTTCATGATGGTAGTAAAGAGCAGTACCACCACCTCTCTGAATTTGACGACAGTTGTGAATTGCCAAGTAGTTAGGCATGTTAAAGAGTTGAGTAGTATCCTCTTTCAACCACGTTTCAGTAAGTATAATAAAAGTGAATTTGTTGTCAATAGTTTCAATCAAGGCACTAACATCATCGAAGTGTTTACCTAGGGATCTAACGTTCAAGTTGATTACAGAGATATTGTGATTATGTGTTAATACATTGTTTACATCATGTGCTGTAAAATATCTGCAATTTTGGTCATTAAAGTGATGATTGTCATAGATAGTGGATAAGAGGTTTAGTTCTGGGTCTATACTTGTCTGCATAAAAAGGCTGGTTGCTGGGAAACAAGGCAAGAGTGCCAAAATACAAAATAGAAAATAAAGGAAAGTAGAATAAAAATTCTAAAGTAAATAAACTTAATGGTAATTTAAGTGATATAAACTCAATGGTAAATTAAGTAAAGAAAAAACAAACTTAATGAGAACTAGGAATGTAAATAATGAACTAGAATAATTAATAACAATAGATGACCAAAAAAGTCAAAAAGCAATTATGAAATCTATAAAATGAAAAGCTTGCTTACTATACTATTATAAGTACACTATAGTTTAATACTAAAGTTACACTAAAACAAAATGAGGTAGTATAAATAGAGATACACTCAGGAACACTGGATAATGAAGTTAGCACTAGAGGACACAGACAAAGCCAGTGTACTATGGAACATGGCAGTAAAATGAAAGACAATAATAAAGATGACAATTTTTTTTTTTTACTAAAGTTAAAACCTTTTGAAAGGAAAGGCAGAGCTAAAGTACACAATGGTAGTTAAATGAGATTATAATTTGAGTTCTGGCTATACAGCAGCTATCCCACAGTCACTAAGGAAAGAACTTCAGTGGTGAGCTTCAGTGGTTATTGAATAGGTTTTTCCAATGTCAGTCCTCCTAGCTATAATTTTACCGTCTCGCACAAAACAGTGCTTAATTATAGTGGAATTTTTGCAGCAACCACGCAGCTTAAAAAAGAGATTTTGCCTGAACCTGGTCAGACATTCATTCACATAGACAGAGGATTTACTAGCGACTGCAGATGTGAATTCGATCCATTAACGTAACATCACTTGTATGTATATACCTTACCTGAATAAACATATTTATTTATATATATTTATTTATTTATAAGATCAGACTTGCGGGAGCAGCTATCAAGTTTAATTCGAATTCTTCGGTTGTTTGTACCAGATGATTTGGTACCCACTCTATAAGCTGATTTCTTGGGGAAGATCATGTGAAGAATAATTACAGACTCAAGTAGTTTATGTTGGTCTGTTTCGTCTTGGGTAACAGTGTGTTGGTGTTGTAGGTTGTTCAGATGGTTCTCAAACCGTTGCAATATTTCTTCCTGTTTTCTAGTGGTTTCATCTGGATTAAAGTTAGTAACTGTGTTCTTGAGAAGGTTTAATTCTTTCTCGAGGTGGACGACTTTAGTAGATAGATCTTGATTGTTCTTGAGTAAGGCTCCAGCTTCATTCTGCAAAGATAATAATGAGCCTTGCAGGTTCATTATTAAGGCCGACTGCTCTTTGATTACTGACATTTGATCTTCATGTACTTGAGTTAATAACTTGAGCCAAGGGTTATCAGCAGGGCGCTTGAAGTCAGATTGTACACCAGGCGGCTTCCTTGTGTGTGATTGTACATCAGTCGGCTTTCTTGTGTGTGATTGTACACCAGGCGGCTTCCTTGTGTGTGATTGTACACCAGGCGGCTTCTTTTTGTGTGATTGTACACCAGGCGGCTTCCTTGTGTGTGATTGTACACCAGGCGGCTTCTTTTTGTGTGATTGTACACCAGGCGGCTTCCTTGTGTGTGATTGTACACCAGGCGGCTTCCTTGTGTGTGATTGTACACCTGACGGCTTCCTTGTGTGTGATTGTACACCAGGCGGCTTCCTTGTGTGTGATTGTACACCAGGCGGCTTCCTTGTGTGTGATTGTACACCAGGCGGCTTCCTTGTGTGTGATTGTACACCAGGCGGCTTCCTTGTGTGTGATTGTACACCAGGCGGCTTCCTTGTGTGTGATTGTACACCAGGCGGCTTCCTGTGTGTGATTGTACACCAGGCGGCTTCCTTGTGTGTGATTGTACACCAGGCGGCTTCCTTGTGTGTGATTGTACACCAGGCGGCTTCTTGTGTGATTGTACACCAGGCGGCTTCCTTGTGTGATTGTACACCAGTCGGCTTTCTTGTGTGTGATTGTACACCAGTCGGCTTTCTTGTGTGTGATTGTACACCAGGCGGCTTCCTTGTGTGATTGTACACCAGGCGGCTTCCTTGTGTGATTGTACACCAGGCGGCTTCCTTTTGTGTGATTGTACACCAGGCGGCTTCCTTTTGTGTGATTGTACACCAGGCGGCTTCCTGTGTGTGATTGTACACCAGGCGGCTTCCTTGTGTTGGTTGTGTAAGGGGGTGTGTGTTGGTTGTGTAAGGGGGGGGGTTGTTGGTTGTGTAAGGGGGGGGAAATTGTAATGCAATATGTTTGGAAATAATTGTTCAATATTCATGAG
>WNGS01162556.1:49647-66056 GCA_020271785.1 Procambarus virginalis | reverse complement strand
AGTTGATCTAGATAGGGTTTTGAAATGGTCAAAGGACTGGCAGATGCAGTTTAATGCTGATAAATGTAAAGTTCTGAGGCTAGGTAATGATGATAGAGTTACAAGATACGAGCTAGATGGTGTTGAGATGCGAAGTCGGATTGTGAAGGGATCTGGGAGTTTAATTAGTAAGAATTTAAAACAAAAGGATCAATGCATATATTTCGTAATAAGGCAAATTGGACACTCGGATTAATTAATCGCAGCGTAAGCAACAAGACACCTGGTGTGGTTCTTCAGCTATATCTTGCTGGTTAGGCCCCATTTAGATTATGCAGTTCAGTTTTGGTCGCCATATTATAGAATGGATTATAAATCACTTGAACGTGTCCAGGAGGATGACTAAGTTAATTCACCAAATTAGAAATCTTTCATATGAAGAAAGATTAACAAAGCTTAATTGCATTCACTGGAAAGGCGAAGAGTTAGGGATGACATGATAGAGGTTTACAAGTGGATGAAGGACATAACAAAGGGGATATTAATAGGTATGAAAGTATCAACACAGGACAGAACGCGAAACATGGGTATAAATTGGATAAGTTTAGATTTAGGAAACACTTGGGTAAATACTGGTTCAGTAACAGGGTTGTTGATTTGTGGAACCAATTGCGACAACATTGTGGAGGTGGGGTCCCTCGATTGTTTCAAGCATGGGTTGGACATGTATATGAGTGGGATGGGTGGTTATAAATAGGAGCTGCCTCGTATGGGCCAATTGGCCTTCTGCAGCTGCCATTGTTCTTATGTTAGGTAAACTATGGCACCAGAAACTATTGCACCAATAACTATTGCAACAGTAACGATTGCACTAGTAACTATTGCACCAGTAACTATTGCACAGTAACTATGGCACCAGTAACTATTGCACCAATAACTATTGCAACAGTAACTATTGCACCAGTAACTATGGCACCAGTTACTATTGCCCAGTAACTATGGCATCAGTAACCATTACACCAGTAACTATGGCTCCAGTAAATATGGTATCAGTAACTATGGCACCATTAACTATGGCGCTATAACTATGGCACCAGTAACTATGCACCAGTAACTATGGCACCAGTAACTATTGCACCAATAACTATGGCACCAGTAACTATTGCACCAGTAACTATTGCTCCAGTAACTAGGCGCCAGTAACTATGAAACAGTAACTGTGGCACCAGTAACTATGGCATCAGTAACTATTACACCAATAACTATGGCACCAGCAAACTATGGCGCCAACTGCTATGGCACCAGTAACTATGGCACCAGTAGTAACTATTGTACCAGTAACTATGGCACCAGTAACTATGGCGCCAGTAACTATGCACCAGTAACTATGGCACCAGTAACTATTGCACCAGTAACTATGGCACCAGTAACTATGGCACCAAAACTATTGCACCAGTAACTACTGCACCTGTAACTATTGCACCAGTACCTATGGCATCAGTAAACTTTTGCACCAGTAACTATTGCACCAGTAACTATGGCACCAGTTACTATGACACTAGTAACTATTGCACCAGTAACTATTGCACCAATAACTATTGCACAGTAACTATGGCACCAGTAACTATTGCACAGTAACTATGGCAAGAGTTACTATGACACTAGTAACTGTTGCACCAGTAACTATTGCACCAGTAACTGTTGCACAGTAACTATGGCACCAGTTACTATTGCACCAATAACTATTGCACAGTAACTATTGCACCAGTAACTATTGCACCAGTAACTATTGCACCAGTAACTATTGCACCAGTAACTATGGCACCAGTAACTATTGCACCAGTAACTATTGCACCAGTAACTATTGCACCAGTAACTATGGCACCAGTAACTATTGCATCAGTAACTATTGCACCAGTAACTATTGCACCAGTAACTATTGCACCAGTAACTATGGCACCAATAACTATTGCACCAGTAACTATGGCACCAGTAACTATGGCACCAGTAACTATGGCACCAGTAACTATGGCACCAGTAACTATGGCACCAGTAACTATTGTACCAGTAACTATTGCACCAGTAACTAATGCACCAGTAACTATGGCGCCAGTAACTATGGCACCAGTAACTATTGCACCAGTAACTATTGCACCAGTAACTATGGCACCAGTAACTATTGCACCAGTAACTATGGCACCAGTAACTATTGCACCAGTAACTATTGCACCAGTAACTATGGCACCAGTAACTATTGCACCAGTAACTATGGCACCAGTAACTATTGCACCAGTAACTATTGCACCAGTTACTGTTGCACCAGTAAATATGGCATCAGTAACCATTACACCAGTAACTATGGCACCAGTAAATATGGTATCAGTAACTATGGCACCAGTAACTATGGCGCTAACTACTATGGCACCAGTAACTATTGCACCAGTAACTATTGCACCAGTAACTATGGCGCCAGTAACTATGGCATCAGTAACTATGGCACCAGTAACTATTGCACCAGTAACTATGGCATCAGTAACTATGGCACCAGTAACTATGGCATCAGTAACTATTACACCAGTAACTATGGCATCAGTAACTATGGCACCTGTAACTATGGCACCAGTAACTATTGACCAGTAACTATTACACCAGTAACTATGGCATCAGTAACTGTTGCACCAGTAACTATGGCACCAGTAACTATGGCATCAGTAACTTTGGCACCTGTAACTATTGCACCAGTAACTATGGCACTAGTAACTATGACACTAGTAACTATGCCCCAGTAACTATGGCGCAGTAACTATGGCACCAGTAGCTATGGCACCAGTAACTAAGGCGCCAACTACTATGACACCAGTAACTATTGCACCAGTAACTATGGCACCAGTAACTATTGCACCAATAAATATGGCACCAGACAACTATTGCACCAGTAACTATGGCACCAGTAACTATTGCACCAGTAACTATTGCGCCAACTACTATGGCACCAGTAACTATGGTACCATTAACTATGGCACCAGTAACTATTGCACCAGTACACTATGGCACCAGTAATTATGGCGCCAAATACTATTGCACTAGTAACTATGGCACCAGTAACTATTGCACCAGTAACTATGGCACCAGTAACTATGGCGCCAACTACTATGGCACCAGTAACTATGGCACCAGTAACTATTGCACCAGTAACTATGGCGCCAGTAACTATTGCACCAGTAACTATGGCACCAGTAACTATTGCACCAGTAACTATGGCGCCAGTAACTATGGCACCCGTAACTATTGCACCAGTAACTATGGCGCCAGTAACTATTGCACCAGTAACTATGGCACCAGTAACTATTGCACCAGTAACTATGGCGCCAGTAGTTATTGCACCAGTAACTATGGCACCAGTAACTATTGCACCAGTAACTATGGCACCAGTAACTATTGCACCAGTAACTATGGCGCCAGTAACTATGGCACCAGTAACTATTGCACCAGTAACTATGGCGCCAGTAACTATTGCACCAGTAACTATTGCACCAGTAACTATGGCGCCAGTAACTATGGCACCAGTAACTATTGCACCAGTAACTATGGCGCCAGTAACTATTGCACCAGAAACTATGGTACCAGTAACTATTGCACCAGTAACTATGGCGCCAGCAACTATGTCGCCAGTAACTATTGCACCAGTAACTATGGCGCCAGTAAATATTGCACCAGTCACTATGGCGCCAGTAACTATGTCGCCAGTAACTATTGCACCAGTAACTATGGCGCCAGTAACTATTGCACCAGTACACTATGGCACCAGTAATTATGGCGCCAAATACTATTGCACTAGTAACTATTGCACCAGTAACTATGGCACCAGTAACTATGGCGCCAACTACTATGGCACCAGTAACTATGGCACCAGTAACTATTGCACCAGTAACTATGGCGCCAGTAACTATTGCACCAGTAACTATGGCACCAGTAACTATTGCACCAGTAACTATGGCGCCAGTAACTATGGCACCAGTAACTATTGCACTAGTAACTATGGCGCCAGTAACTATTGCACCAGTAACTATGGCACCAGTAACTATTGCACCAGTAACTATGGCGCCAGTAGTTATTGCACCAGTAACTATGGCACCAGTAACTATTGCACCAGTAACTATGGCACCAGTAACAATTGCACCAGTAACTATGGCGCCAGTAACTATGGCACCAGTAACTATTGCACCAGTAACTATGGCGCCAGTAACTATTGCACCAGTAACTATTGCACCAGTAACTATGGCGCCAGTAACTATGGCACCAGTAACTATTGCACCAGTAACTATGGCGCCAGTAACTATTGCACCAGAAACTATGGTACCAGTAACTATTGCACCAGTAACTATGGCGCCAGTAACTATGTCGCCAGTAACTATTGCACCAGTAACTATGGCGCCAGTAAATATTGCACCAGTCACTATGGCGCCAGTAACTATGTCGCCAGTAACTATTGCACCAGTAACTATGGCACCAGTAACTATGGCACCAGTAACTATTGCACCAGTAACTATGGCACCAGTAACTATGGCACCAGTAACTATTGCACCAGTAACTATGGCACCAGTAACTATGGCACCAGTAACTATTGCACCAGTAACTATGGCACCAGTAACTATGGCACCAGTAACTATTGCACCAGTAACTATGGCGCCAGTAACTATGGCACCAGTAACTATTGCACCAGTAACTATGGCACCAGTAATTATTGCACCAGAAACTATTGCACCAGTAACTATTGCAACAGTAACTATTGCACCAGTAACTATTGCACCAGGAACTATGGCAAAAGTAACTATGGCACCAGTAACTATTGCACCAGTAACTATGGCACCAGTAACTATGGCGCCAGTAACTATTGCACCAGTAACTATGGCACCATTAACTATAGCACCAGCAACTATGGCACCAGTAACTATGGCACCAGTAACTATTGCAACAGTAACTACTGCACCAGTAACTATTGCACCAGTACCTATGGCATCAGTAACTGTTGCACCTGTAACTATTGCACCAGTAACTATTGCACCAGTAACTATGGCACTAGTTACTATGACACTAGTAACTATTGCACCAGTAAATATGGCACCAATAACTATTGCACCAGTAACTATGGCACGAGTAACTATTGCACCAGTAACTATGTCACCAGTAACTATAGCGCCAGTAACTATGACACCAGTAACTATGGCGCCAGTAACTATGACACCAGTAGCTATGGCACCAGTATTACACCAGTAACTATGGCACCAGTAACTAAGGCGCCAACTACTTTGGCACCAGTAACTATTGCACCAGTAACTATGGCACTAGTAACTATTGCACCAGTAACTATGGAACCAGTAACTATGGCACCAGTAACTATGGCACCAGTAACTATTGCACCAGTAACTATGGCACCAGTAACTATTGCACCAGTAACTATTGCGCCAACTACTATGGAACCATTAACTATGGCACCAGTAACTATGGCACCAGTAACTATTGCACCAGTAACTATTGCACCAGTAACTATGGCGCCAACTACTATGGCACTAGTAACTATTGCACCAGTAACTATGGCACCAGTAACTATGGCGCCAACTGCTATGGCACCAGTAACTATGGCACCAGTAACTATGGAACCAGTAACTATTGCACCAGTAACTATGGCACCAGTAACTATGGAGCTAACTACTATGGCACCAGTAACTATTACACCAGTAACTATGGCACCAGTAACTATTGCACCAGTAACTATGGCGCCAACTACTATGGCACCAGTAATTATTGCACCAGTCACTATGGCACAAGTAAATATGGCGCCAACAACTATGGCGCCAGTAACTATTGCACTAGTAACTATTTCACCAGTAACTATGGCACCAGTAACTATTGCACCAGTAACTATTGCACCAGTAACTACTGCACCAGTAACTATTGCACCAGTAACTATTGCACCAGTAACTATGGGACTAGTAACTATTGCACTAGTAACTATTGCACCAGTAACTATTGCAACAGTAACTATTGCAACAGTAACTATTGCACTAGTAACTATTGCACCAGTAACTATGGCACTAGTAACTATTGCACCAGTAACTATTGCACCAGTAACCATTGCACCAGTAACTATTGCACCAGTAACTATTGCACTAGTAACAATTGCACCAGTAACTATTGCACAGTAAATAGTTACTGTGCAATAATGGCAAAATGATCAGGGAAAGAGAAGGGCCTCAAAATAACAATTCACTTAGGGTATATTACACTAACAGTAGAAGTCTAAGAAATAAAATTAACGAATTAAATGCTCTTGTCTGCACAGAAAAAATAGATATTATTGCACTTACCGAAACGTGGATGAATGTTGATAATAGAGAACTATTAGCCGAATATCAAATAAATGGATTTAAACTATTTCACACAGATAGATATATTAGACGAGGTGGTGGAGTAGCCATATACGTTAGGGACAATTTGAAATGTAGTCTCAAAGAGGGAATCAAAACTGAGCCACACACAGAAACTATTTGGATAGAATTAAACGAAAAAGCAAATAATATTATAATAGGAGTTATATATAGGCCACCAAATTTAGACAGAATGGAAGCAAAGCATCTATGGGATGAAATATCTAGGGCATCTAGATCTAACAGTATTTATGTCATGGGTGACTTTAATTTGAGTGGAATAAACTGGTTGAACAAAACAGGGAATAGTGAAGCAGAAGATTTTCTAGAATTAATTGACGATTGCTTTCTTACGCAACACATTAAGGAACCAACACGGGAAAATAATATTTTAGATTTAGTGTTAACTAACAGGGAAACACAAATTAATGACATCGAATTAGGGAGTGAGCTAGGGAACAGTGATCACAAAGAAATCAGATTTGGCATAGAATGGAATAGACCTGTAGGAGAAAATTCTGTTAAAGTGCCAGATTTTCGAAAAGCTGATTTTAATAGCCTAAGAAATTTTTTGGGTCAAATTGATTGGAAAGTCTTGGGTATGGGGTGTAGGCCGGTCTTTTAGCGAGACATGAACCCAGCGATACGTGATGTAAATGGGGATTTCGATGTAGATTCAATTTATAACGAATTTAAGAATATTCTAAACAAAGCACAGGAACGTAGTATACCACACAAATTGAATAGATCGATTACTAATGACCCAAGTGGATAACAAAGAATTTGAAGAATCTTATAGGTAAAAAGAGAGCTTGGTACAAAAGGATTAAAAATGGGGAGGTCACTTTAGAACAGAAATTCGTACAACTAGTTAGAAATGTTAAAAAAGAGATAAGGAAAGCAAAAAGAAACTATGAAGTTCGTACAGCAGGGCAAGCAAAGACAAATCCTAAAGGGTTTTTTCAGTTATATCGAACTAAGACTAGGGAAAGGATAGGTCCATTAAAAACTGAGACAGGTCAAATAACAGATAGTGATGAAGAGATGAGTAGTATTTTTAATAATATTTTGTATCTGTATTTACTAAAGAGGAACTTAACAATATGCCTTCAGCCCAACAAGTCTCTGTGGGTGGGGACGAGGACAGGTTGACGAGTTTAGCAGTTACCAGGGAGGATGTTCTTAAACAAATAGTAAAACTCAAACCAAACAAATCCCCAGGGCCGGAAGAAGTGTTTGCCAGAGTGCTGAAAGAATGCAAAGAGGAGCTTTGTGACCCACTGTCAATCATATTTAATAAATCAATAGAGTCAGGCAGAGTGCCAGAGTTTGGATAGTTGCTAATGTGATACCAGTTTTTAAGAAAGGAGATAGATCACTTGCGTCTAACTATCGACCAGTTAGCCTAACGTCTATTGTGGGAAAGTTACTCGAATCTTTAATAGCAAATAAAATTCGTCTTCATCTTGAAAAACATAAANCGGAGCTCCAGCTAACACAACCTCTCACTGTGACAGCACCTGACTGACTGTTTTAAATCTAAAATATTGTTTTCCCGTGTTGGTTCCTTAATGTGTTGCGTAAGAAAGCAATCGTCAATTAATTCTAGAAAATCTTCTGCTTCACTTTAGCAAAGCTTTCGATACAGTGCCACATGAAAGACTGATCAAAAAGATAGAGGCTCATGGTATGGGGGTGCTATATTAAGCTGGATTAGGGCATGGCTATACCAAAGGAAACAGAGAGTTAGTATAAATGGAGTCAAGTCAGAGTGGGAAAATGTTGTAAGTGGAGTACCTCAAGGCTCTGTCCTGGGACCTCTCTTGTTTATAATATATATAAATGATTTAGATTCAGGTTTGAGTAGCAACATTTGCAAATTTGCCGATGATACGAAAATCGGTAGGGAAATTAATTCGGAGGAGGACTCACTATCACTTCAAGTTGATCTAGATAGGGTTTTGAAATGGTCAAAGGACTGGCAGATGCAGTTTAATGCTGATAAATGTAAAGTTCTGAGGCTAGGTAATGATGATAGAGTTACAAGATACGAGCTAGATGGTGTTGAGATTGCGAAGTCGGATTGCGAAAGGGATCTGGGAGTTATAATTAGTAAGAATTTAAAACAAAAGGATCAATGCATAAATGTTCGTAATAAGGCAAATAGGACACTCGGATTTATTAATCGCAGCGTAAGTAACAAGACACCTGGTGTGGTTCTCAAGCTATATCTTGCTCTGGTTAGGCCCCATTTAGATTATGCAGTTCAGTTTTGGTCGCCATATTATAGAATGGATATAAATTCACTTGAACGTGTCCAGCGTAGGATGACTAAGTTAATTCCCCAAATTAGAAATCTTTCATATGAAGAAAGATTAACAAAGCTTAATTTGCATTCACTGGAAAGGCGAAGAGTTAGGGGTGACATGATAGAGGTTTACAAGTGGATGAATGGACATAACAAAGGGGATATTAATAGGGTATTGAAAGTATCAACACAGGACAGAACGCGAAACAATGGGTATAAATTGGATAAGTTTAGATTTAGGAAAGACTTGGGTAAATACTGGTTCAGTAACAGGGTTGTTGATTTGTGGAACCAATTGCCGCGTAACATTGTGGAGGTGGGGTCCCTCGATTGTTTCAAGCATGGGTTGGACATGTATATGAGTGGGATTGGGTGGTTATAAATAGGAGCTGCCTCGTATGGGCCAATAGGCCTTCTGCAGCTGCCTTTGTTCTTATGTTCTTATGTACTATTCCCTGTTTTGTTCAACCAGTTTATTCCACTAAAATTGAAGTCACCCATGACATAAATACTGTTAGATCTAGATGCCCTAGATATTTCATCCCATAGATGCTTTGCTTCCATTCTGTCTAAATTTGGTGGCCTATATATAACTCCTATTGTAATATTATTTGCTTTATCGTTTAATTCTATCCAAATGGTTTCTGTGTGTGGCTCAGTTTTTATTCCCTCTTTGAGACTACATTTCAAATTGTCCCTAACGTATATGGCTACTCCACCTCCTCGTCTAATATATCTATCTGTTTGAAATAGTTTAAATCCATTTATTTGATATTCAGCTAATAGTTCTCTATTATCAACATTCATCCACGTTTCGGTAAGTGCAATAATGTCTATTTTTTCTGTGCAGAAAAGAGCATTTAATTCGTTAATTTTATCTCTTAGACTTCTACTGTTTGTGTAATATACCCTAAGTGAATAGTTATTTTGAGGCCCTTCTCTTTCCCTGATCATTTTGCCAATTCCTTTCTCCCACAAACAGACTTTTATTACCTCCTTCCCCCAAATCAATTCCCATACCTCTATCTACTAACAGTTTAAACCCAAACAAACACCTCTAACCACTTCTTCCAACGAGTTCGCAACAGCAACAACCCCAGCTCTCGATAGATGCACCCCATCACGAGCATACATTTCATTTCTTCCATAGAAGTGATCCCAGTTGTCTATGAAAGATATTGCATTTGATTTGCAATATCTTTCCAGCCGGCAATTGACACCAAGTGCCCTCGACAACCATTCATTTCCCACTCCCTTTCTTGGAAGAATGCCACATATGATCGGGATTCCTCCCTTGCTCCTAACTAATTCTATTGCTGTCTTGAATCTTTGTATTAGTTCCTCACTCCTAACTCGCCCAACATCATTACCCCCTGCACTTAAACAAATAATGGGTTTGTTCCCATTTCCCTTCATAATATCATTCATGTTTCCAACAATATCACCAATTCCAGCTCCCGGATAGCACACCAGTAACTATTGCACCAGTACCTATGACACCAGTAACTATAGCGACAGTAACAATTGCACCAGTAAATATGGCGCCAGTAACTATTGCACCAGTAACTGTTGCACCAGTAACTATTTCAGCAGTAACTATGGCACCAGTAACTATGACATCAGTAACTATGGCACCAGTAACTACTGCACCAGTAACTATGGCACCAGTAACTATTGCACCAGTTGCTTTGACACTAGTAACTATTGCACCAGTAACTATTGCACCAGTAACTATTGCACCAGTAACTATTGCACCAGTAACTATTGCACCAGTAACTATGGCACCAGTAACTATTGCACCAGTAACTATGGCACCAGTAACAATTGCACCAGTAAATATGGCGCCAGTAACAATTCCACCAGTAACTATTGCACCAGTAACAATTGCACCAGTAAATATGGCGCCAGTAACAATTCCACCAGTAACTATTGCACCAGTAACTATGGAACCAGTAACTATGGCACCAGTAACTATGGCACCAGTAACTATGGCACCAGTAACTATGGCACCAGTAACTATGGCGCCAGTAACAATTGCACCAGTAAATATGGCGCCAGTAACTATTCCACCAGTAACTATTGCACCAGTAACTATGGCACCAGTAACTATGGCACCAGTAACTATGGCACCAGTAACTATGGCACCAGTAACTATGGCACCAGTAACAATTGCACCAGTAAATATGGCGCCAGAACTATTGCACCAGTAACCAGTAACTACGGAACCAGTAACTATTGCAACATTAACTATTGCACCAGTAACTATTGCACCAGTAATTATGGCACCAGTAACTATTGCACCAGTTACTATGCCTCTAGTAACTAGTGCACCAGTAACTATTGCAACAGTAACTATTGCACCAGTAACAATTGCACCAGTAACTATTGCACCAGTAACTATTGCACCAGTAATTATGGCACCAGTAACTATTGCACCAGTTACTATGCCTCTAGTAACTAGTGCACCAGTAACTATTGCAACAGTAAATATGGCGCCAGTAACTATTGCACCAGTAACTATTGCACCAGTAACTATTGCACCAGTAACTATTGCACCAGTAACTATGGAACCAGTAACTATTGCACCAGTAACCAGTAACTATGGCTCCAGTAACTATTGCACCAGTAACTATTGCACCAGTAACTATTGCACCAGTAACCAGTAACTATGCCTCTATTAACTAGTGCACCAGTAACTATGGCACCAGTAACTATGGCACCAGAAAGTATGGCACCAGTAACTATGGCACTAGTAAATATTGCACCATTAACTATTGCACCAGTTACTATGCCTCTAGAAACTAGTGCACCAGTAACTATGGCACCAGGAACTATGGAACCAGAAAGTATGGCACCAGTAACTATGGCACCAGTAACTATTGCAAAAGTAACTATGGCACCAGTAACTATGGCACCAGAAACTATGGCACCAGTAACTTTGGCACCAGTAACTATGACACCAATAAATATTGCACCAGTAACTATTGCACCAGTACCTATTGCACCAGTAACTATGGCACCAGTTACTATGACACCAGTAACTATTGCACCAGTAACTATGGCACCAGTAACTATTGCACGAGTAACTATTGCACCAGTAACTATGGCACCAGTAACTATGGCATCAGTAACTATTGCACCAGTAACTGTTGCACCAGTAACTATGGCACCAGTAACTATGGCACTAGTAACTATTGCACCAGTAACTACTGCACCAGTAACTATTGCACCAGTACCTATGGCACCAGTTACTATGACACTAGTAACTATTGCACCAGTAACTATGGCACCAGTAACTATGGCACCAGTAACTATGGCACCAGTAACTATGGCACCAGTAACTATTGCACCAGTAACTATGGCACCAGTAACTATTGCACCAGTAACTATTGCGCCAACTACTATGGAACCAGTAACTATGGCACCAGTAACTATTGCACCAGTAACTATTGCACCAGTAACTATGGCACCAATAACTATTGCACCAGTAACTATGGCACGAGTAACTATTGCACGAGTAACTATGGCACCAGAAACTATGGCGCCAGTAACTATTGCACCAGCAACTATGGCACCAGTAACTATGGCACTAGTAATTATTGCACCAGTAACTATTGCACCAGTAACTATTGCACCAGTAACTATTGCACCAGTAACTATTGCACCAGTAACTATGACACCAGTAACTATGGCGCAAGTAACTATGACACCAGTAACTATGGCGCCAGTAACTATGACACCAGTAGCTATGGCACCAGTAACTATTGCACCAGTAACTATGGCACTAGTTACTATGACACTAGTATCTATTGCACCAGTAACTATGGCACCATTAACTATTGCACCAGTAACTATGGCACGAGTAACTATTGCACCAGTAACTATGTCACCAGTAACTATGGCGCAAGTAACTATGACACCAGTAACTATGGCGCCAGTAACTATGACACCAGTAGCTATGGCACCAGTGACTATTACACCAGTAACTATGGCACCAGTAACTATGGGTCTAGTAACTATTGCACCGACTACTATGGAACCATTAACTATGGCACCAGTAACTATGGCACCAGTAACTATTGCACCAGTAACTATTGCACCAGTAACTATTGCACCAGTAACTATGGCGCCAACTACTATGACACTAGTAACTATTGCACCAGTAACTATGGCACCAGTAACTATGGCGCCAACTGCTATGGCACCAGTAACTATGGCACCAGTAACTATTGCACCAGTAACTATTGCACCAGTAACTATGGCACCAGTAACTATGGCGCCAACTACTATGGCACTAGTAACTATTGCACCAGTAACTATGGCACCAGTAACTATGGCGCCAACTGCTATGGCACAAGTAACTATGGCACCAGTAACTATGGAACCAGTAACTATTACACCAGTAACTATGGCACCAGTAACTATTGCACCAGTAACTATGGCGCCAACTACTATTGCACCAGTAACTATTGCACTAGTAACTATTGCACCAGTAACTATTGCACCAGTAACTATTGCACCAGTAACTATTGCACCAGTAACTATTGCACCAGTAACTATTGCACCAGTAACTATTGCACCAGTAACTATTGCACCAGTAACTATTGCACCAGTAACTATGGCACTAGTAACTATTGCACCAGTAACTATTGCACCAGTAACCATTGCACCAGTAACTATTGCACCAGTAACCATTGCACCAGTAACTATTGCACCAGTAACTATTGCACAGTAAATAGTTACTGTGCAATAATGGCAAAATGATCAGGGAAAGAGAAGGGCCTCAAAATAACAATTCACTTAGGGTATATTACACAAACAGTAGAAGTCTAAGAAATAAAATTAACGAATTAAATGCTCTTGTCTGCACAGAAAAAATAGATATTATTGCACTTACCGAAACGTGGATGAATGTTGATAATAGAGATCTATTAGCCGAATATCAAATAAATGGATTTAAACTATTTCACACAGATAGATATATTAGACGAGGTGGTGGAGTAGCCATATACGTTAGGGACAATTTGAAATGTAGTCTCAAAGAGGGAATCAAAACTGAGCCACACACAGAAACTATTTGGATAGAATTAAACGAAAAAGCAAATAATATTATAATAGGAGTTATATATAGGCCACCAAATTTAGACAGAATGGAAGCAAAGCATCTATGGGATGAAATATCTAGGGCATCTAGATCTAACAGTATTTATGTCATGGGTGACTTTAATTTTAGTGGAATAATCTGGTTGAACAAAACAGGGAATAGTGAAGCAAAAGATTTTCTAGAATTAATTGACGATTGCTTTCTTACGCTACACATTAAGGAACCAACACGGGAAAATAATATTTTAGATTTAGTGTTAACTAACAGGGAAACACAAATTAATGACATCGAAATAGGGAGTGAGCTAGGGAACAGTGATCATAAAGAAATCAGATTTGGCATAGAATGGAATAGACCTGTAGGAGAAAATTCTGTTAAAGTGCCAGATTTTCGAAAAGCTGATTTTAATAGCCTAAGAAATTTTTTGGGTCAAATTGATTGGAAAGTCTTGGGTATGGGGTGTGGGCCGATCTTGGAGCGAGACATGAACCCAGCGATACGTGATGTAAATGGGGATTTCGATGTAGATTCAATTTATAACGAATTTAAGAATATTCTAAACAAAGCACAGGAACGTAGTATACCACACAAATTGAATAGATCGATTACTAATGACCCAAAGTGGATAACAAAGAATTTGAAGAATCTTATAGGTAAAAAGAGAGCTTGGTACAAAAGGATTAAAAATGGGGAGGTCACTTTAGAACAGGAATTCGTACAACTAGTTAGAAATGTTAAAAAAGAGATAAGGAAAGCAAAAAGAAACTATGAAGTTCGTACAGCAGGGCAAGCAAAGACAAATCCTAAAGGGTTTTTTCAGTTATATCGAACTAAGACTAAGGAAAGGATAGGTCCATTAAAAACTGAGACAGGTCAAATAACAGATAGTGATGAAGAGATGAGAAGTATTTTTAATAAATATTTTGTATCTGTATTTACTAAAGAGGAACTTAACAATATGCCTTCAGCCCAACAAGTCTATGTGGGTGGGGACGAGGACAGGTTGACGAGTTTAGCAGTTACCAGGGAGGATGTTCTTAAACAAATAGTAAAACTCAAACCAAACAAATCCCCAGGGCCGGATGAAGTGTTTGCCAGAGTGCTGAAAGAATGCAAAGAGGAGCTTTGTGACCCACTGTCAATCATATTTAATAAATCAATAGAGTCAGGCAGAGTGCCAGAGTTTTGGAAAGTTGCTAATGTGATACCAGTTTTTAAGAAAGGAGATAGATCACTTGCGTCTAACTATCGACCAATTAGCCTAACGTCTATTGTGGGAAAGTTACTCGAATCTATAATAGCAAATAAAATTCGTCTTCATCTTGAAAAACATAAATTAATAATTGAGTCGCAACATGGTTTTATAAATGGCCGTTCATGTTTAACAAATTTGTTATCTTTTTATTCTAGCATAGTTGAGGCAGTTGATAGTGGTAAGGATTGTGATGTTGTGTACCTTGACTTTAGCAAAGCTTTCGATACAGTGCCACATGAAAGACTGATTAAAAAGATAGAGGCTCATGGTATTGGGGGTGCTATATTAAGCTGGATTAGGGCATGGCTATACCAAAGGAAACAGAGAGTTAGTATAAATGGAGTCAAGTCAGAGTGGGAAAATGTTGTAAGTGGAGTGCCTCAAGGCTCTGTCCTGGGACCTCTGTTGTTTATAATATATATAAATGATTTAGATTCAGGTTTGAGTAGCAACATTTGCAAATTTGCCGATGATACGAAAATCGGTAGGGAAATTAATTCGGAGGAGGACTCACTATCACTTCAAGTTGATCTAGATAGGGTTTTGAAATGGTCAAAGGACTGGCAGATGCAGTTTAATGCTGATAAATGTAAAGTTCTGAGGCTAGGTAATGATGATAGAGTTACAAGATACGAGCTAGATGGTGTTGAGATTGCGAAGTCGGATTGCGAAAGGGATCTGGGAGTTATAATTAGTAAGAATTTAAAACAAAAGGATCAATGCATAAATGTTCGTAATAAGGCAAATAGGACACTCGGATTTATTAATCGCAGCGTAAGTAACAAGACACCTGGTGTGGTTCTCAGCTATATCTTGCTCTGGTTAGGCCCCATTTAGATTATGCAGTTCAGTTTTGGTCGCCATATTATAGAATGGATATAAATTCACTTGAACGTGTCCAGCGTAGGATGACTAAGTTAATTCCCCAAATTAGAAATCTTTCATATGAAGAAAGATTAACAAAGCTTAATTTGCATTCACTGGAAAGGCGAAGAGTTAGGGGTGACATGATAGAGGTTTACAAGTGGATGAATGGACATAACAAAGGGGATATTAAAGGGTATTGAAAGTATCAACACAGGACAGAACGCGAAACAATGGGTATAAATTGGATAAGTTTAGATTTAGGAAAGACTTGGGTAAATACTGGTTCAGTAACAGGGTTGTTGATTTGTGGAACCAATTGCCGCGTAACATTGTGGAGGTGGGGTCCCTCGATTGTTTCAAGCATGGGTTGGACATGTATATGAGTGGGATTGGGTGGTTATAATAGGAGCTGCCTCGTATGGGCCAATAGGCCTTCTGCAGTTGCCTTTGTTCTTATAGTTCTTAATT
>WNGS01162553.1:111939-130986 GCA_020271785.1 Procambarus virginalis | reverse complement strand
AGTTGTAGTTGATTGTGGAAAAAGGCTAACATAGTTCCAATCTACAAAAGTGGAAGCAGGAAGACCCCTTAACTATAGACCGGTATCATTGACAAGTGTAATAGTCAAATATTGGAAAAAATAATTAAACTAAATGGGTAGAACACCTGGAGAGAAATGATATAATATCAGACAGACAGTATGGTTTTCGATCTGGAAGATCCTGTGTATCGAATTTACTCAGTTTCTATGACCGAGCAACAGAGATATTACAGAAAGAGATGGTTGGGTTGACTGCATCTATCTGGACCTAAAAAAGGCTTTCGACAGAGTTCCACATAAGAGGTTGTTCTGGAAACTGGAAATATTGGAGGGTGACAGGTAAGCTTCTAACATGGATGAAAAATTTTCTGACTGATAGAAAAATGAGGGCAGTGATCAGAGGCAATGTATCGGACTGGAGAAATGTCACAAGTGGAGTACCACAGGGTTCAGTTCTTGCACCAGTGATGTTTATTGTCTACATAAATGATCTACCAGTTGGTATACAGAATTATATGAACATGTTTGCTGATGATGCTAAGATAATAGGAAGGATAAGAAACTTAGATGATTGTCATGCCCTTCAAGATGACCTGGACAAAATAAGTACATGGAGCGCCACTTGGCAAATGGAATTTAATGTTAATAAATGCCATGTTATGGAATGTGGAATAGGAGAACATAGACCCCACACAACCTATATATTATGTGAGAAATCTTTAAAATTCTGATAAAGAAAGAGATCTAGGGGTGGTTCTAGATAGAAACTATCACCTGAGGACCACATAAAGAATATTGTGCGAGGAGCCTATGCCACGCTTTCTAACTTCAGAATTGCTTTAAATACATGGATGGCGATATACTAAAGAAATTGTTCACGACTTTTGTTAGGCCAAAGCTAGAATATGCAGCGGTTGTGTGGTGCCCATATCTTAAGAAGCACATCAACAAACTGGAAAAGGTGCAAAGACATGCTACTAAGTGGCTCCCAGAACTGAAGGGCAAGAGCTACGAGGAGAGGTTAGAGGCATTAAATATGCCAAAACTAGAAGACAGAAGAAAAAGAGGTGATATGATCACTACATACAAAATAGTAACAGGAATTGATAAAATCGATAGGGAAGATTTCCTGAGACCTGGAACTTTAAGAACAAGAGGTCATAGATATAAACTAGCTAAACACAGATGCCGAAGAAATATAAGAAAATTCACTTTCGCAAACAGAGTGGTAGACGGTTGGAACAAGTTAGGGGAGAAGGTGGTGGAGGCCAAGACCGTCAGTAGTTTCAAAGCGTTATATGACAAAGCTCTCACCCATGTACTACACTTAGGTAATTTACAAAAACACTTAGGTAATTACACACACACACACACACACAAATGATAAAGGCACAAAATTTTTATACCAAAACAGAGATGCAGAACTAGGAAACAGGATTGGTTCAACAGAAATTGCGAGAGGGCCAGAGACCAAAAGACTCAAAAATGGAATCAATACAGGAAGAGGCCCAAACCCCCAAACATACCAGCGATACAAAGATGCGAGAAACAACTACACGGCAGTGAGGAGAGAGGCAGAAAGAAATTTTGAAAAACGGATTGCAGACAAATGTAAAACAGGCAATGAGTCACAATAACGTGGCTAAAGTATGATGACAAGACCACACACTAGTATGTGAAGGGACGACGACGTTTCGGTCCGTCCTGGACCATTCTCAAGTCGATTGTGATGAGGAAGTAGAGACAGGCAATAAATAGGCACGAGAAATTAGGAGCAAAGTGAGGCGTAGTAGAGGGGCTAGTAGTAGGAACTGCAGAGGGCCTATTGGCCCATACGAGGCAGTTCCTATTATAACCACCGAAAGAGTAGGAGAAGACAATGAACAGAAAAAAGAGAGAAAAGAGAAAGAAAGGACAGAGAAAGGAAGGTAAATAGAAAGGGTAAGCTTATGTAAGGTCACGTATGTTAGAAAGATTAGAGCATTTGAGTATATACTGTGAAAGGGAAGAGTCCACAGCAACAAAGCCAGGACTCAAGTTCATGTTGGGTACATTGTGTATTAGAGCCGATTCAACAAGACGGCGTCTGTGTAGAGCAGAGGCAGGAAAGATTATTTTGGAGTAAGACCAATCAATGGGATGATTAGAATCCCTCACATGGCAGAAGAGATCATTGTTAGTGTCTGCAGACTTAACACTTCTCTTGTGTTCTTTAAGTCTGTCATTCAGTGTACGACCAGTTTCGCCAAAGTATTGGAGAGGACAAGACGAACAGGAAATAGAGTAGACACCAGCAGCATTAGAAGCAGGAGGAGCAGTGTGAACTAGATTACTACGAAGTGTGTTAGTTTGTCGAAAGGCGAGCTTAATGTCAAGAGGACGAAAGGTAATGGTAAAAGTTTTGAGTTCAGATATGAAGGGAAGGCATAGTACAGTGCTACTAGTGTTGGAAGCAGGTTTAGAATGAAAGAAATTTCGTTTAGCTTGAGAGTAGACACAGTTGATGAAATGCAAAGGGTAACCGAGGCGAGAGAATGATTTGTAGATAAGGGCAATTTCAGAATCAAGAAACTGAGGGTCGCTGATGCGTAGAGCGCGGAGGAAGAGAGAGACGAGGACACTTTTCTTAACAGATGGAGGATGGTAGGAAAAGAAGTGAATGTACATGCCACTGTGCATGGGTTTGCGGTAGACAGAGAAAGAGAACCCAGACACAGAGCTGTGAACGTGAACGTCAAGAAAAGGAAGAAGGGAATTAGATTCCCACTCAACTTTGAAACGGATAGAAGGAGCCAGATTGTTAAGAGAGGCGAGGAAAGGCTGGAAAAGACTAAGGTCATGAGGCCATAAAGCAAAAATGTCATGACATAGCGAAGCCAGAGAGAGGGACGAGTATAGACCTGTATCATTGACCTATTAATTATAGACCTGTATCATTGACAAGTGTAATAGTCAAAATATTGGAAAAAATAATTATACCTAAATAGGTAGAACACCTGGAGAGAAATGATATCATTTCAGACAGACAGTATGGTTCAGGATCTGGAAGATCCTGTATATCGAATTTACTCAGTTTCTATGATCGAGCCACAGAGATATTACATGAAAGGGATGGTTGGGTTAAATGGAAAATATTAGAGGGGTGACAGGTAAGCTTCTAACATGGATGAAAAATTTTCTAACTTATAGAAAAATGAGGGCAGTAATCAGAGGCAATGTTTCGGACTGGAGAAATGTCACAAGTGGAGTACCACAGGGTTCAGTTCTTGCACCAGTGATGTTTATTGTCTACATAAATGATCTACCAGTTGGTATCCAGTATTATATGAACATGTTTGCTGATGATGCTAAGATAATAGGAAGGGTAAGAAATTTAGATGATTATCATACCCTTCAAGAAGACCTGGACAAAATAAGTATATGGAGCACCACTTGGCAAATGGAATTTAATGTTAATAAATGACATGTTTTGGAATGTGAAATAGGAGAACATAGACCCCACACAACCAATACCTTATGTGAGAAATCTTTAAACAATTCTGATAAAGAAAGAGATCTAGGGGTGGTTCTAGATAGAAAACTATCACCTGAGGACCACAAAAAGAATATTGTGCGAGGAGCCTATGCTACGCTTTCTAACTTCAGAAATGCTTTTAAATACATGGATGGCGATATACTAAAGAAATTGTTCATGACTTTTGTTAGGCCAAAGCTAGAATTTGCAGCTGTTGTGTGGTGCCTATATCTTAAGAAGCACATCAACAAACTGGAAAAGGTGCAAAGACATGCTACTAAATGGCTCCCAGAACTGAAGGGCAAGAGCTACAAGGAGAGGTTAGAGGCATTAAATATGCCAAAACTAGAAGACAGAAGAAAAAGAGGTGATATGATCACTACGTACAAAATAGTACCAGGAATTGATAAAATCGACAGGGAAGATTTCCTGAGATCTGGAACTTCAAGGACAAGAGGTCATAGATTTAAACTAGCTAAACACAGATGCCGAAGAAATATAAGAAAAATCACTTTCGCAAATAGAGTGGTAGACGGTTGGAACAAGTTAGGTGAGAAGGTGGTGGAGGCCAAGACCGTCAGTAGTTTCAAAGCGTTATATAACAAAGAGTGCTGGGAAGACGGGACACCACGAGCGTAGCTCTCATCCTGTAACTACACTCAGGTAATTACACTTAGGTAATTGCACACACACACACACACACACACACACACACACACACACACACACACACACACACACACACACACACACACACACACACACACACACACACACACAAGAAATTTCCACACAGCCTCCACACAATATGGAGGCTGACTCCATACACAGTTTTAAGTGTAGATATGATAGAGCCCATTAGGCTCAGGAAACTGTACACCTGTTGATTGACGGTTGAGATGTGGGACCAAAGAGCCAGAGCTCAACCCCCGCAAGCACAACTAGGTGAGTACAACTAGGNTGGCTGCTCAACTCTTGGCTTACCACTTACTACTCCTTCACTAAATGATGGCTGAAATCTTGTTACAACAATACTGTTCCTGAGCCCTAAAAGTATATGAAACTTAGCTTGGGGCTGAAACACCAGAACCAACTACATTAGTATCCCCCAACAAAAGAACAAATCATCTCTCACGTTACACTGCGCCTTACATGCCAACAAGCATCGCAAAACGTGGGACTTATAATATATTTTGGCTGATTTTTTCTCTGATTTCAAACTCTATTTTCTTTTCTTTGTCTCTTTAGATTGTTTTGATGATTAGGAACCATATTAGGGTTTTTTCACTTGTATAAAGTATACTCTTAATATATCCCCTAAATCATTATAATTATTTTAATTATACCAACTTCTTGAGTTTTTTGGGGTTATTTTTTCTTGATTTCATTTCAACAGATATTGATCTACAACTTTCACATATTCGAGTACAAGTGCCAAACAATGTTCATTAAAACATACAATTAAATTAACGAATTAAAACTACCCTTATTTATTGTTGATAACTTCAACTTTAATTATCTCTGAGAGTAGAATTTCAACTTTGAGTGGCTTCTATAATTCCAGATTTTGACCGATTCTCACTATTTTGTCATATTGTCTACTCAGCTGTCTGCTCTACGATTCCTTCAGAATGGATTTTTCACAACCTTTATGCATTTGGAGTTATAATTTTTTGGGTCTAAATTTGCCGCATGTTTCAAATACCTTATTGTTTATTTTTTTTTAGTGTAAACTGTACTGAAAACCAATATTTTAATTTGATGATAATAAAGATCATATGCTATTCTGAGAGAGTAATAACATTAAATTGAACAATTGGTGATAGTTCATGTTTTTTATTCTGAACTGAAAATCTGAAGTTTTTAATATTGAATTTTAAAATTAATTTTGATTCTCTTGTTTTTCAAGTTATGCTGTTATCATTTAGACAAAGTTGGTGCATTTGCCTTGTTGATTATGCAAAAAATGGAAGGTGTTTATGGAAGTTTTAAAAACTTATGTTAAATTATTTTATGTAAAATCATATATGTATGTATTGTGCGGTCTAAGGGTTAATTTATGATTTTCAAGATGAAGAAGAATCGTATTTGCAATTATCGACTCAAGTAACTTTCCCACAATAGACGTTAGGCTAACTAGCCAATAGTTTGAAGCAAGTGATATATCTCCTTTCTTAAAAATTGGTACCACATTAGCAACCTTCCACGACTCTGGCACTCTGCCTGACTCTAATAATTTAATGAACATGGTAGACAATGGCTTGAAAAGCTCCTCTTTGCATTCTTTAAGCACCCTGGCAAACAATTCGTCCGGCCCTGGGGATTTGTTTGGTTTGAGGTTCACTATTTGCTTAATAACATCATCCCTGGTAACTGCTAAACTAGTCAACTTGTCCTCGTTCCCACCCACATAGGCTTGTTTGGCAGAAGGAATAGTATTAAGTTCCTCTTTAGCAAATACAGAGATAAAGTATTTATTAAAAAATACTCATATCTTCGTCATTATCCGTTATTTGACCTATCTCTGTTTTTAATGGACCTATCCTTTCCCTAATCTTTGTTCAATATAACTGGAAAAAACTTTAGGATTTGCCTTTGCTTGGCCTGCTATGAGAAGTTCATAGTTTGGTTTTGCCCTCTTTATCACTTTTTTTTTTACCATTTCTAACCAGTTAAAAGAATTCTTGTTCTAAATTGATTTCCACATTCTTAATCCTTCTGTACCAAGCTCTCTTTCTACTAATAGGGTTCTTCAAATCCTTTGTTATCCATTTTGGGTCATTAGTATTCGATCTATTCAATTAGTATAATATACTAAGTTCCTGTGCTTTGCTTAGAATATTTGTAAATAAGTTATATTATGTTAGTAGACCCAGGACTGAGGACTACTAATATCCACATTTGTATCCATATAGAAATCCCTTTTTACATCACCCATCGCTGGTTTCACGTCTCGCTCCAAGACCTGCCCACCCCTCATGCATAAGACTTTCCAATATATCTCAGGCAAAAAAATCTTAGGCTATTACAATCAGCTTTTCAAAAATCTGGCACTCTAATAGAATTTTCTCCTTCAGATTTATTCCATTCTATGCTAAATCTGATTTCTTTTTGAACACTGTTCCTAGCTCACTCAGTATTTCGATATCATCAATTTGTGTTTTCCTGTTAGTTAGTTAACACTAAGTCTAAAATATTATTTTCACTTCTTGGTTCCTTTAACGTGTTGCTTAATGAAGTCTGTGGGTGTGAAATGTTGTGCCCAGAGTCAATAGAATTTAGCACGGGCTCTAAAATAATTATGAATTGAGATTTTGAATTAAAACCAATGTTCAGATGACAGATTTGTATTGTAGGTGAAACTATTTATTAACACTAATTAAGAGTGTGTTTATTAAAAATGGTTAAAGTAATGGGGAGACAGTAATGGAAGGGTGGATATAGGGAGGATGCATGTGGGGAGGACGAAGACATGGCGTGTGTGTATTCAACTAGTTGTTATAGCAGGGTTTGAGCTATAGCTCTTTGGTCCCGTCTCTCAACAAATCTTCTGATGTACAAATTCCTGAGCGTACTGGGCTCTATCATATGTACATATGATATTGTGTATGGATTCTGCCTAATGCATTCTATCTGTTAACTACTCTGACACTTAAAAAGTTCTTTCAAATGTCACGGTGGCTCACGTGGGTACTCAGTTTCACCCTGTGTCCCCTTTTTCATGTACCACCCGTGTTAAACAGTTTATCTTTCTCTACTTGGTCAATTCCTCTGGAATTTTGAAGGTAGTTATCATGAGTCCCCGAGTCTTCCCGCAACGTAAGATGCATTTCACGCAGCCTTTACAAGTAACTCACGCCTGATAGTTCTGGGTTTAGCCTAGTGGCTTATCTCTGAACTTTTTCCAGCTTCGTCTTTAGCTTGACAAGATACAGGCTCCATGATGGGGCCGCATACTCCAGGATTGGGTTTACATATGTGGTATACAAGCTTCTGAAGGATTTCTTACACAGGTTCCTGAAGGCAGTCGTGATATTTACCAGCCTCGAATACGACGCCGATGTTATTCTTTTTATGTGGGCTTCAGGAGACATGTTTGACGTGATATCAACTCTTAGATCTTTCTCTTGGTCCGTTTCATGAAGAACGTCATCTCCCATTCAGTATACTGTGTCTGGCCATCTGTTTCCACAGCCTAGTTTCATTACTTTACATTTACTTCAGTTGAAATTTAGTAGCAATTTTAGGACCATTCATTCAGTTTCTCTAGGTCATATTGTTCCCCATATTATCCTTCTCTGTCTTAATCCTCCTCATAATTTTCGTATCATCAGCAAAAATTGAGAGGAACGTGTCTATTCTCACTTGGAGATCATTTACATATATCAAAAACAGTAGAGGTTCAAGGACTGATCCCTGTGGGACTCCACTGGTGACGCCTCGCAACTCTGAAAGCTTCTCCCCTCGTTATCTACTTCTGCTTAGGTACTCCCTTATCCAATAGAGTACTTTTGTTTCATTCTTGCCTGTATCTGCAGCGTGTGCATTAGTCTCTTGTGTGGTACTGTGTCAAAGGCTTTTTGGCAATTAAAAAAATATGCAATCTGCCCACCACTCTCTTGCCTTATTGTTGTTGCCTGGTCTTAGCTTTCAATTAATCCTGTGAGGCATGATTTTCCATCCCTGAACCCATGCTTATGTTGTGTTACAAAGTTCTTTGGCTGCAGCTTTTAATCACTTCTCCATTAACTTGCATGGTATGCAAGTTAGGAGCACGGGGGTCTGTAGTTCAGTGCCTATCCTGTCTATCCCCCTTATTGAATATCAGGACTACATTATTCGTCTTAAATATTTTGTGCACTTCACCTGTTACCAGTGATTTGTTATACACCATAGAGAGTGGCAGGCACAGTGCTTCTGTTCCTTCCTTTAGTGTCAATAGTGTGATTCCATCCGGGCCTATTGCCTTTATCACATCCTTTATCTCTTATCACTTGAATTCTCCTTGCTCTAATGTGAAGACCTCTTGGAACTTCATATTAAATTCCCCAGAAACTACCTTGTCGTTTGTAGTGAATCTGTCTGCCCCTGTCCTCAGTTTCATTACCTGTTCCTTCACTGTTGTTTTCCTCCTGATGTTGCGGATAATCAATTTTGGTTGAGTATTTGCCTTGCTTAATATGACACTTTCATATTGTCTTTCTGCTTCTCTTCTCACCCTGACGTATTCATTCCTGACCCTTTGGTATCTGTCTCTGGTATTAAGTGTCTTGATATTGCTGTAGTTTCATCACGCCCTTGTACCTAGTGGCTTTGCTAGCTTATGTCTCCTATTAACATGGGTTTATCATCTGCATTTAATTTTTTTTTCATTTTGGACTGGGACAAACTTGCCTGCTGCCTCCTTACACTTCTACTTGATGTAGTCCATCATGTCTTGGGCCGTCTTTCCTCTGAGCTATGTTTCCGACATTATATCAGTTAGGAATTTTCTTATCTTCTCATAGTTTCCTTTCCGGAATGCCAGCCTTTTGTTTCCTGGTCCTTTCCTTGAGTACATTAACTCTTATTCGACCAGATACTCAACATCAGTACACTGTGCTCAATCATTCCTACTGGGGGCCTCTAAATCAATTTCCCTTATATCGGAGACGTTAAGAGTGAAAACTAGGTCGAGTCTCGCTGGTACATCGTTGCCTCTAATTCTTAAGGGTGCCCTGACATGCTGGCTTTAAATGTTTATTTTCCCTACCTCCAATAGTTTAGCTCTCCATGTTTCTTCACCTCCATGCATTTCCTTGTTCTCCCAGTTTATCCTTATGTGATTGAATTCCACCGTGATGAGCAGATGGGATAAATTTCTACAGGCAGCAGAGGCTGCTCTCTCAATTATAGTGTGAACTGCCATATTGTTGTTGTTATACTCTTGCCTGGGTCTTCTGTCATTGGGTGGAGGGTTATATATCACTGCAACTTCAACTCTAGGTCCTCCCATTGTCATGGTGCTTGTTATGTTGTCTCTGAACCCCTCGCAGCCTTGGATAACCATCTCCTTGTAACTCCATTCTTTTCGTGTATGTGTGTGTGAGCATTCACATAGTTGTAATCACCTAGTTGTGCTTGCCGGGGTTGAGATCTGGCTCTTTGATACCACCTATCGACTGTCAATCAACTTATGTACAGGTTCCTGAGCCTATTGTGCTCTATCATATCTTCACATGAAAGTATGTGTAGAGTCTGCTTCCACCACATCCCTTCCTGAAGCTTTCCTATTTGTCAACTACTCTGACACTAAAAAAAAATAACGTCTTTATGGCTCATTTGAACACTGATTTTCCACCTGTGTGTCCCCATAGTGCCTGTGCGCCTTGTTTTAAATAATCTGTCTTTATCTACAATGTCAATTCCTTTGAGAATCTTATATGTGGTAATCATGTCCCCCTTTACTCCTCTGTCGTCCAGCGACGAGAGGTTTAATTCCCATAGTCTCTCCTCGAATCTCATACCCCTTCAGTTCGGGTACTAGTCTGGTGGCAAACTTTTGAACCTTCTCCAGTTTAGTCTTATGCCTGACTAAATTGGGACGCCATGTTGGAGATGCATACTCCAGTATTGGTATGACATATGTAGTATACAACGATCTGAATTATTCTTTACACATGTTTCTAAACGCCGTTCTTATGTTGACCAACCTGGCGTGTGCCGCTGATGTTATCCTCTTGATATGGCCTTCAGGGGACAGGTCTTGCGTGATATCAACCCCCTGGTCTTTCTCTCTCTGATTCTTGAAGAATATCATCTCCCAAATGATACCTTGTATCAGGCCTCCGGCTCCCGACACCTATCTTCATTTCAATACATTTTCTTGAGTTAAACTCTAACAACCATTTCTTGGACCATTCCTTTGGTTTATCCAGGTGTTCCTAAAGCCTCAATCTGTCCTCTTCTGTCTTAATCGTTCTCATAATAATTTCATCATCAGCAAACATTGAGAGGAATTACACTGTTCACGCTGTGAGATCATTTACTTATATCAGAAACAGGATTGGTCCGAGTACAAAGCCCTATGGGACTCCACTGGGGACTTCACGCCAAACTGAGGTCTCACCCCTCACTGTAACTCTCTGATGTCTATTGCTTAGGTACTCCCTTACCCACTGGAACACCCTACCAGTTACTCTTGCTTGTTTCTCCAACTTATGCTCCAGCCACTTACGGGGTACTGAGTCAAAGGTTTTCCGACTGTCCAGGAAGATGCAGTTTGCTCAGCCTTCTCTTTCTTTCTTAATCTTTGTCACCTGACAGTAGAATTCTATTAAGCAAGTGAAGCAAGATTTACCCCTCCCTAAACCCATGTTGGTGGTTTGTCACGAAGCACCTTCCCTCCAGATGAATTACTAGTGTTTATCTCATGATCTTCTACATCACCTTGTATGGTACAGAAGTTAAGAGCCCTGGCCTGTAGTTCAGTGCCACTTGTCTGTCACCCTTTTTTGTAAATTTGGACTTCATTAGCCGTCTTCCATACTTCTGGTAGGTCTTCCGTCTTTAATGACCTACTATACTCTATGGAGAGTGGCAAAAGTTCTTCTGGACACTCTGTCAATACCTGTTGTGAGGTCATCCGGAACAACAGCCTTTTTCAATTCCCGATCCAACAGATGCCTCTTGACCTCATCGCTTGTAATGTCGAACCCTTGCAAGGCTGCCTGGTTTACTGCCACCACTCCTAGCACAGTGACTTCTCCTCGTTCTGTTGTGAATGCCTCCTGGAATCTCTTGTTGAGTTCTTCACACACCTTTTTGTCATTTTCAGTGTACCTGTCCTCACCTGTTTTAAGTTTCATCACCTGTTTTTTAATTGTTTTTTCCCTCCTGATGAGACTGTGGAGTGGCTTTAGTTCGGTATTGGCTTTATTAGCTAGCTACATCATTTTCTTACTTTTTCTCTGCTTCTCTTTTCACACTAGCATACTCAATCCTGGTTCTCTTGTATCTCTCTCTGCTTTCTGGTGTTCTGTTATTTCGAATGTTCCTCCACGCCCTTTTGTTCAGTCCCTTTGCTTCCATACATTCTTCTTAATAAATTCTTCTACTGCCCATACAAGATGTATGCGTACACGGATTCATCTAATGCCGCTCTGTTTTTTGCTTTTGGACCGAGATAAACCTGTTTACTGCCTCCTGACACTTTTGGGTAACATAGTAAATCATGTCTTGTATGGACTAAGTTCTGAGTTCTCTGTCCCATAGTATGTCCCCTCAGGAATTTACTCATCTCTTCATAATTTCCCTTTCGGTACACCAGCCCGATGTTTTCTATTTTTTTTTTTTTGCTGGAGATAAATCCCAGATTTACCAGATACTCAAAGATCAATACACTGTGATCGCTCATTCCCAAGGGGGCTTCCAACTTAACTGCCCTTATATCCAATTCATTTAGGGTAAATATCAGATCAAGCATCGCTGGGTCATCGTCTTCTCTCATTCTTGTTGGTCCCTTCAAGTGTTGCTTAAAAAGTTTCTTGCTGCCACGCCCAGCAGCTAAGCTCTCCATGTGTCTGGTCCTCCATGTGGGTCTCTGTTCTCTTAATCTATCTTCCCGTGGTTGAGGTCTCTCGTGATTGGTAATAGAAATCCATTCCTGCTAGCGACAGAAGCTCATCTCTCTATTATATTAATGATGACCGAGTTGTTTCATTTTCCTGTCTGGGTCTTCTGTCATTTGTTGGAGGACGGGGGAGAGGGGTTATATATAACAACTTCTGTAAATGATTGTCCTCCAATTGCTATGATACATGTCATGTAGTCACTGAAACCTTCTCAGCCCTGAATAACCATCTCAAAAGTCCAGCCTTTTCTTATCAGCAAAGCTACACCAACTCCTCCTCTTACTTCTCTCTCTTTCCTAACTACATATTAATCCTGCAGAAACACTGCATTTGTTATGGTTTTCGTTAGCTTTGTTTCTGTGAGAGCTATTATTCCTGGGTTTTCTTCTAGTGCTCATTATCGAAGTTCACTTGTTTTAGTTATAATCTTATCTGTGGAGATCCCATCCCATATGTGAAGAGGAAGCAGTAGCAGGTATGTGGGGGAGACGAACTAGTGGAAAGTATGTTGGAGAGAAGAACTAGTGGCAATTATGGAGGGGGAGAATAATCAGTGGCAAGAATGTTGGGGAGAAGAACATGTGGCAAGTATGTAGTGGAGAAAACCTAGTGGCAAGTATGAAGAGGAGAAGAGGTAGTGGTAAGTATGCTGTGGAGAAGAACAAGTGGTAAGTATGTTGTGGAGAAGAACAAGTGGTAAGTATTAAGGTGAGAAGAACTTGTTGCACGTTTGTTGTGGAGAAGAATTAGTGGCAAGAATGTGGGGGAGAAGAACTAGTGACAAGTAAGTGGTGGAAAAAAACTAGTGGGAAAATAGTGGTGGAGAAGACCTAATGCCAAGTATGTGGGAGAGAAGAACCAGTGACAAGTATGTGGTGGAGTAGAACTATCATCAGTGTCGGTTCCACAAATATTACAAAAAAAAATGTCAACACTTTTTGGTAATCACTCCACACCGCTTATATTTCCCCAAAACATCCGCCCACTCCGCATATGAGCACCAATTATATTGTCCGTTATTTAATCTTACAACTATATTTATCATGCCCATATATTTTGAAATTCACTTATACTAAAGAAGATACAAACTCATCTATTCAGTAAAGTTTTAGTACATGACTGATGTTTCACAGCCTTCCATTGCGGGCTGTTCATTAGCACCAAAGTGTGTGCTTAAGTGTCATCAAATGTGATGTAACATCGGCGGTGTGTGTGACGTCGCAGGCTACCCAGAGAGGTCTCAGCTGTATTTGTGGAGCAAGATTTCGATTTTGTATAATTTTCGAAGACTTGGAATGATTACCTTATGAATATAGTTGCTAGTATCTTGCTGAGATGCCAGATGTTTGAATTGCGGTGCGCCATTTGTCCAGCTGTTTTGGTTGATCTTAGCACTGCAAAATAAATTATTTACAACAATATTCGCGTTTTTGTGTAAATTCTGGGGTCTGAATGCCTAACCTTTGAATAGAGATACTATATCGCTGAGTTGCCAGATGTACGGTAACTACCTGTGGAACTTTTGTGCACCATCAAGCAACAGAGTTGCATAATTGTTGTTGAATTCAAATTAACCAGATTCAAAATGATTGAGGAGCTCCCTCAGATCTCCCTACATACATGAGATCTCTCTGCAATTGATGAGATCTCCAATCAATTATTGTGCTAGTGGCAGGTATGTGGAGAATAAGCAGTAGCTGGCATGTGGGAAGAAGAAATAGTGACAAGTATGTAGGGGAGAATAACCAGTAGCAAGTATGTGGGGGAGGAGAACTAGTGGCAATTATGTGGGGGAGAAGGACTATTGGCAAGTATAAGGGGGAGAGGAACCAGAGGCAAGTATGTGGTGGAGAAGAAATAATAGCAAGCATGTTGAGGAGAAGAACTAGTGGCAAGTATGTGGTGGAGAAAACTAGTGGCAAGTTTGTGGGGGAGAAGAACTAGTGGCAAGTATGTAAGGGAGAAGACCCAGTGGCAATTATATTAGGAAGAAAAACAAAAGGCACATACTTGGATGAGAAGAACAAGTGGCAAGTATCTGGTGTAGAAGAACTTGTAGCAAGAATGTGGGGGAGAAGAACAAGTGTCAATTAAGTGTATAGTGGAGAAAAACTAGTGGCAAATATATGGGGGAAAAGAACTATTGGCAAGTATGTGGTGGAGAAGAACAAGTGGCAAATATGTAGTGAAGAAGAAAAAGTGGCAAAGTACGTGGAGAAGAAGAATTAGTTGCAAGTATGTGGTGGTGATTACAAGTGGCAAGTAAGTGGAGGAAAAAACAGTGGTAAGTGTATGGGGGGGGGGAGAAGAACTAATTGCAATTATGTGGTGGGGAGAACAAGCGGACAGTTTGTGAAAATCGTGTGGCAAGTATGTGGGAAAGAAGAACTAGTGGCAGGCATGCAAACGATGAGAAACAATAACCGGGGTTGAAATATGTTGCCCAGACCAAACGCTAGAAAGTGAAGGAACGACGACGTTTCTGTCCGTCCTGGTCCATTCTCAAGTCGATTGTGTATGTCGACACAATAGTTCTTCTCATTCTCACAATCGACTTGAGAATGGTCCAGGACGGACCGAGACGTCTTCGCTTCTTAACTTTCTAGTGTGTAGTCTAGTAGCAGGTATGTGGGGGAGAAGAACTAGTGGGAAGTATGTGGTGGAGAAGAACGAGTGGCAAGTATGTGGTGGAAAAGAAATAGTGTCAGATATATGGTGGAGAAGAACTAGTTGCATGTGGTGGAGAAGAGCAAGTGGCAGATATGTGGGGGAGAAGAACCAGTGGCAAGTATGTGGGAGGTATAATACATGGCTGGTGTCCACATTTACTAGGAAGAGTCATGACCTGCCAATAGTAGCGATGTCTGGGGTCCTCAGCATCTCCAGGTCGAGCCCACTAATATGAGATGGTATCTTCCTTTTGATTTACTCTTCAAACTGCATATTTTAAATAACATATTTTAAAATTCTATATGTGCGTAAATTTATTCTATACTAGGAGGGGTAACAGGCAGTGCCCTTTGCAGTGTCTCTCTTCCCCGGCCAGTCTTCTTTTCTTCTCTTTCCACACACTCCATTTTCCCCTTGCTTTCTTCTTCTTCAATCTCCATTCAATTTTTTCTCCTCTCCACCGCTTTCCATCTCTCTATTTCTCCCCTCAATTTCCATTCATATAGAAGGGGATCCGGGCTGCTTGCGGGTCTCTTCTTCTCTTCCCCACTCTTCCCCCCATCTTCCCCTTGAGCCCCCTCGTCCCCATCTTCTAGATCCCCTCTTCGTCCATGTCCTCGTCCTCACCCTCTTCGTCTCCCTTCCAAACCTCCCCTCCCTTAATTTTACAGATGCATCCTCCTTTTTCCCCTTCTCTCAGAAAATGTATTAAGATGCTTTGAAATATTTGTATGGATCTCAGAAATTACATTATTATAAATCAACAAATTCCACAAGAATCGTATGCTATGTTTCCCACTTAGCTCCATGACAATGGCCTAGGGGTGTTTATAATCGCTACTCATTCTTAAACATTCTTAAACCTTCCCCCGGCAAGCCTATATCCGTCCTGCACCACCTATGTCCTTCTATGACCACCTGCAAGCTATCTATCTATCCTCTATTTATCCATGTATCCGCTTATCTGTATATACATCTGTTCATACACCTATCCGTCTCTCTATCTATTCACCTATCAGAAGCTGAAACCAGGATTGAAACCATCAATTTTCAATTTTTCAGCTGCAGGTTTCTGTCCGCATTTTTTTCCCGTCAACCTCGGCTGCTGGCGGCATCCGTCTTCCCTAAATTTTGTTTCCTCGGTGACGCGAGGTGCAAGTCATCCCTAATGTTCAATGACGTCATCAGCCAGTTTTAATCCTCCCTCAATCTGTATTTCCATTTACAACGATTGCTTATTTCTCCCACATAGCCAGTTAAATATTACCTATTGAATATAAGAGTGAATGAAAACCTGTACATTTATTTCCACCCATGATGAATCATTAATTAACTTTCGCTACGAAACAAAATATATTGTAAAGGCCTATACATAAGAAACAAGGATATAGTGCAATATTTTCACCCTTGTATTTGCCCAAGTCTTTCCTAAATGAATTCTATTTGATTACTTTACATAATTATAAACATTACACAAAGAAGTTGCATTATCGTGATATCAATGAACAATTCCACAAGAGCCGTGATGAGGGTTCGAAGCTTTGCGCTGGGTGTTCCCAGAGGGATAACTTGGGGTTCTATTGCCAACCCGTCCTCGACTCAAGTCAATTACATTCAGCGGTCGACCCCACAGACGCATTCATAAATTTTAACATGCTGTTCATTCAAAACGGGAATTTTCTCAAGTATAAATTAATATTATAATATATTGGCATATTGTGTATATATAGGCATAGGATAGGTTAGGTCAGGTGTTTAGGTTCTGTTGGCGATTATTTGTATTTGTAGTACGTGGGTGAAGCATTTATAGCGTTGTGATTCGAACAAAATTCGTCAGTGAAGCACTTGTTCCGGATATGTTCGAACGTCAGCAGTTGTGAGTCGTGTGTAAACCGCTTTTCATTCATAAACAGGGGGTTTGGCGGATGCATGGAATCACTTTTGGATCTTTGTTTGGAGGACGGGCTGTCTATTGCACCCACAAGAATCCCGAGGCTTCAACTGAACCGGGGTTGCACTAAATTTGGGAACACCCAGCGCGTAGGTTTCAACCCGCAACATGGCTCTTGTGGATTTGGTCACTGATATGAACATACATCAATATGCAATGGGAGACTGAAATATCAGTCATGTACTGTATTTTTTCTAAATAGATTAGTTTGTATCTTGTTTTGCATAAATTAATAAAAAAAAATACATGAGCATGATGAATATAATTTTAGGATTAAATAACGACAATATAACTGGTGCTCAGTGGCAGTGTGGGGGAGGGGGGGGGAATGTTTTGGGGGAATTAAAGAGGTGTGGAGGGATTACGAGGAAGTGTGGATAACATGAAATACTTGAATAGCAGTGTTAAAAGAAGAGGTGTTATTGAGAATTGTATATATGTCTACTGTTCGCTTAAAGAATTCAATGCGGTATTTTGTCATGGTCTTTGTGGGGGCTTGAAGACGTTAAAGACAAATGAGTACTAGTCCTCTTGTGAGTCCTGACTCTGTGATATCTGCTTCGATTGATATGAATAGAAGATAGACGGTTTCACTCATTCAAATCCTCAATAAGCGTTCTTTCGAGTATCCATTTACAAAAATATTAGGTACAAATAAACAATCTTTGGCTGGGATACAAAAAATATTTCTAACAATTGAATTAGTCTTTCCTTAAAAGAATTGGAAGAAATAAGCCACGGAACAAATCACAGGCACAATGATGAAGATTCGAACTTGTGCACTGGTTGGTCCCAGATGCATGCTCTAGGTAACTGCGCCACGGCATGGTCAAAATAATTGCAACCTGGAGTACAACTGCACCCTAAAAGGATCCTGAAGCTTCCATGGAAGACGAACCAGGTTAGCAAAATTCCCCCATACACTCGGGTCCAGTAGTTCTACCTCCGACGCCCCTCTTTAAATACACAGATAAATCACATTATCGATATATATATCAATGAGCAAATCCACATGAGTCGTGATGAGGGTTCGAACCTATGCGCTGGGTGTTCCCTGAATTACGTGAAACCCCAGTTCAGCTTTACTGGAAGTCTCGGGATGTGGGTGCACTACTACCACTATAATGTAATTTCTCTGTGTATTGCAAATAACCCATTCTGTAGTTGGACGAAGAGTGAATCGGTTGGAATGAATGGGTATAAAAAATGAATGGGAATAAAAAGGGGGTAACAATAGGGTATATAATAAAACAATAGATAAATTGATAGTTTATTTAGAAAAATCTTAGGCAAATGCAAGGGAGAAAATATGGCACTATTTCCTTGCTTCTTATGTTTAGGCCTTCAGAAGTTTATTTTGCTTCTTAGTGACAGTTATTGATTGTTTCACCATAGTTGGAAATATATAGGAGATACTGCATATGTCTTCATTTCACTCTTATATTAAGTAAGTAATCTTTATTAAGTTATGTTGCAGGAATAAGCAATCTTTGTAAATGGGATTATATATGCAAAATGGGATTAAAGACGCAATCGTTGAAAATGGGATTAAATGTGCATTCATTGAAAACGGACTGATTGAGGGAGGATTAAGATGGCTCATGACGTAATGCGTCCCTGATGAACCAGTGTGTGTTCATCAAATGCGGTGTAACATCAGCGGTGTGTGTGACGTCGCAGGCAACCCAGTGAGATATCACATCAACTTGTATCTTGCTTAAGGTTTATAACCTTACACACACACACACACACACACACACACACACACACACACACACACACACACACACATACACACACACACACACACACACACACACACACACACACACACACACACACACACACACACACACACACACATTACCGAATGATAAAGGTGGTTTTTATGAGCGAAATCACGAAAGAGGAGCTGTTAGCAAGGAAGAGCGGTCTAACAAATGTTCTGAAGTTCAAAAAAGTATTCCTGCAGAGGGATATGACAAGGGAAGAAAGAATACAGGCAGCAGACCGGAGGAAGGAGCGCAGGGAGAGAGAAAGGATTCAGAGTACCACAACCCGGAACTCTACAATCCCAGAGGGAAGTGGAGAACCCTCCTCAAACAGTGCAACAGCCACAGGGATTGGGGTACCACCCCCACATTCTACCTCACAGACAACCAACCTGCCCCATCCCCTGTCAGCCCCCACTAAGTACACACTAGGGCCCCTCCCCCCCCCTCCCCACACCCACCCCTTCTCCTACTCACCCCCTACTCCCACTCACCCCCTACTCCCAC
>WNGS01162553.1:43148-61505 GCA_020271785.1 Procambarus virginalis | reverse complement strand
TTCTCCATCACATACCTACCACTGCTTCTCTCACACATAACTACGCATTAGCCGTACTAGCATTAAGTACATCAACCCGTACAACTAGTATGGCTAAATGTACTAGGCGACTGATAGAGCAAAACAGAGCGGTAGTAATAGTATTCCATGCCCACCTTCTCCCCAGCCCCCAAGCCCTCCATTTTCCCCCACCCACCCTAAGAGCCCTCCTTCTACCCCACCACTCAAAGGCCCTCCCTTCTCCCACACCTCCCTTAAGGCCTTCCTCTTCTTTCCTCACCCCCCCTCAGCCGTCCCTTCCCCCCACTCTCCCCAAGCCTTTCCTCCTCTATCTGCCTTTCTAAGTCCCTCTTCTCCCCCATCCCTCTAAGCCCTCTCTCCCTCGTACCGCCCCAAGCCTCCCACTCTCACCCCATCCCAAGCCTCCCCTCCTCACCACCCCCCTTCCCAAAGACTCCCCCTCTCAACGCCTCGCCCGTCAAGCTCTACTTCTCTTCCCTACCCCCCAACCCCTCATCCTCCACCACCCTCCTGTTCCAGACCCTCCAAGCCCCTGCACACACCAGATCACCCCAGGTCCCCCATCCTACACTCCTATCCCAGATCCTCCCAGTTTCCCTGCTTCAGGAGGAACAAACAGAACAGAGGAAGGACAGAAGAGAGTCAGTTTCAGAGTGATGTACTCGAATATAGATGAAATCACAAGCAAAGCCAGTGAACTAAAAGAAAGAGCACAAGAAGTGAACCCAGATGTAATCAGACTCACAGAAACAAAACTCTCAGGAATTATAACGAATGTGGTGTTTCCCCAGGAACATACTGTAACAAGGAAAGAGAGTGAAGGAAGGGAAGGAGGCAGAGTGACCCTACAAATGAGAAAGGAATGTAGTTTCAAGAGATGACTATCTCGGGCTGCGAGGGATTAGAGACTACATAACAGGCACCATGTCAATGGGAGGACGATGAATAGTAGCATTGATATATAACCCTCCACCTAATGACAGAAGACCCTGGCAAGAGTATGACAACAACACCAACAACATGGCAGGTAACACTATAATTGAAGGGCAGTCTTTGCTTCCTGAGAAATAGATCCCATCTGCTCGTCATGGGTCCCTTCAATCACAGTAGGATTGACTGGGAGAACAAAGAACCACATTGAGGTGAGGATACTGGAGAGCCAAACTATTGGATGTGGCAACAAGAAACTTCTTAAGCCAGCATGTTAGGGAACCCACGAGAATGAGAGGAAACGATGAACCAGCGAGACTTGACCTAGTCACTACTGAATTCAGTCTCTCTGAACGACTTCGACATAAGGGTAATCGGTTTCAAGAACCCAGTAGGAATGAGCGACCCCAGTGTACTGCCGTTTGAGTATCTGGTTGAAGAAGGGTTGATGAACTTGAGGAGAGGAATTGAAAACAAAAGGCTGGCATTCCGAAAGGGAAACTATGAGGAGATAAGAAATTCCCAACAGATATAACTTGGGAATCAGAGCTCAGAGGAAAAGATGGCCCAAAACATGAGGACTACATCACGCAGAAGTGTAAGGAGGCAGCAGACAAGTTGTCCCGGTCCAAAGGAAAACAGAGAAATGCAGATGAGAAACCCTGGTTTAATCAGAGTTGTAGGCTAGCTAAGCAGCAAAGTAAAAGGGCGTGGAGAAACTATAGAAATAACAGGACACTTGAGAGCAAAGAAAGATACCAGAGTAACAGGAATGAATATGTCAGGTAAAGAAGAGAGGCAGAAAGGCAATACGAAAATGACATCGCCAGCAAGGCAAAGACTGAACCAAAATTGCTGCACAGCCACATCACGAGAAAAACAACAGTAAAGGAACAGGTAATGAAATTGAGGGTAGCGGCAGACAGACTCACTACAAACGACAAGGAAGAGTGCGAGGAACTGAAAGAAATTCCAGGAGGTCTTCACATTAGAGCAAGGAGAAGTTCCACAGATAAGAGAAGGAAAAGATAGCCAGGAACCACTAGAAGAGTTTGGGATTACCAGCGGGGATGTAAGAAAGCTTTTTGCTAGAGTTGGATGTGACAAAGGCTATAGGCCCAGATGGAATCTCCCTTTGGATACTAAAAGAAGGAGCAGAATCACTGTGCCAACACTCTCCATAGTGCAAAACAAATCACTGGTAACAGGGAAACTGCCAAAAACTTGGAAGACGGCTAATGTAGTGCCAATATACAAGAAAGGGGGATAGACAGTAGGCACTGAACTACAGGCCAGTGTACCTAACTTGCATACCATGCAAGCTGATAGAAAAGATTGTACGAAAGAAGCTAGCATAACATCTGGATCGTTGGAACTTTGTAACACAGCATCAACAGGGGTTCAAGGATGGCAAGTCCTGCCTCATAGGATTAATTGAATTCTACGACCAGGCAACACAAATCAGGCAAGAAAGAGAGGAATGGACAGACTGCATATTTTTGAATTGCCAGGAAACCTTTGATACAGTACCACACAAGAGACTATTGAAAAAGATGGAGATGCTGGCTGGAGCGAAAGGGAAGGTACTCAATTGGATAATGGAGTACCTAAGCAACAGAAGACAGCGAGTCACTGTGAGGAGTGAGGTCTCAGATTGGCGAGACGTCACCAGTGGAGTCCCAAAGTACCTATACTAGTGACCTTCACTGTTTCTGATATATGTAAATGATTTCCCAGAGGGTATAGAATCCTTCCTCTCATTGTTTGCCGATGATGCAAACGTTATAAGGAGGAGTAAAACAGAGGAAGAAAGTAGGTAGTTAAAAGATGACCTAGACTGACTGATTGAATGGTCCAACAAATGGCTAAAGTTCAACCCGAGTAAATGCAAAGTAATGAAACTAGGCGGCTGAAACAGGAGGCCAGACACAGGATACAAAATAGGAGATGATGGACTTCATGAAGCGGAAATGGAGAAAGACCTAGTAGTTGATATGACACCAAACCTCTCTCCTGAAGCACATATAAAATAATTACGTGTGCAGCATACGCAAGGCTGGCTAACATCAGAACTGCCTTCAGGAACCTGTGAAAGGAATCATTCAGAATCTTGTATACCGCACACGTATGATCAATCCTAGAGTATGCGCCCACAGCATGGAGCCCGTACCTAGTCACGCACAAGACGAAGCTGGAGAAAATTCAGAGGTATGCCACTAAGCTAGTCCCAGAACTAGGAGGCATGAGCTAGGAAAGGCTGCGTGAAATGCACCTCTCGACACTGGAAGACAGAAGAGTAACGGGTAACATCATCACTACCTACAAAATTCTCAGAGTAATTGACAGGGGTAGATAGGGATAAACTGTTTAACACGGGTGGTACGCGAACAATGGGACACAGGTGGAGACTGAGTACCCAAATGAGCCGCAGAGACGCCAGACAGAACTTTTTCAGTGTCAGAGTAGTTAACAGGTGGAATGAATTAGGCAGTGATGTGGTGGAGGCTAACTCCATACACAGTTTCAAATGTAGATATGATAGAGCCCAGTATGCTCAGGAATCTGTACATTAGTTGATTGACGATTGAGAGGCGGGATTAAAGAGTCAGAGCTCAACCCCCGCAAGCACAACTTGATGAGTACAACTTGGTGAGTACATACCTGTCACTAGTTCTTCTCCACCACATACTTGCCACTTGTTCTTCTCCACCACACACTTTCTACTAGCTCTTCTCCATACATTCTTGCCACTAATTCCTCCCCCACCACATCCTTGCCGCTAATTTTTCTCCACCACATTCTTGGCACTAGTTCTTCTCCCTACATACCTGCCACTGGTTCTTCTCCACACTATACTCTCCGCTAGTTCTTCTTCCCCAACATACTTGCCACTCGTTCTTCTCCCATACATATATGGCTCTAGTTCTTCACCCCCCCCCACACTTTTCACAAGCTTGTGGTATTGCAAGACAATCAGAATTTTCTAACGGCAATCTATCCGTTCATTCTCCTGTTTTGGTAGTATTTATAGGAAGGATGAGAACTATAGTACATATACTGACGTAGAATGCAATTAGATGTTAGAGATTGGTTCTACTGAAATTGAACAAACAGGAAAATTATTTTTACCTATGTTGTAAAGACAAACTACACTATCCTAACCTTCTTACTGTGGCCTAATACACACTTTCTGAGGCCTAATATATTATTCATGTGTTTTATACTAATATTAGGAATATTTTTGTTTCCTAGCTTAATTTTTTCGGTCTATAAAGTGATTAGTAAAAATTCTACAATAGCTGAATACGTCAATAATGGTGCACATAGTTACAAAAAGTACAATCTAAACAGTAGGATGGGTTGAAACCATGTCTATCATATAACAATGTTCGTCTTACACATCTCCATAATTCTCACTTCCCTCTATGTCACACATTCTCCATAGTCGCTGTCAATCATTTCTGTCGGTAATCTCCTTCGTGTACCCGCCTCTTCTCTTGCTTTGCCACAGCGAACAAAATACAAAGTGCTAACCTAACAAGAAAAGCACGAAAGGGGCAGGGGGAGGGGGGGAGGGAGTTATTTCGTTATAAGCCTAATGTGTATAAATACACTCTGGCTGCCTGTCCCTCGACACAATGAATTTATCAGTGAATATTCACTGAGCGTTTACTTTAGTCCTTTACTATGTTCAGAAGTAATATACACGAGTTAAGTAAATTACTGTAGTGGCCTTTAGTAACATATTCCTGCTGTTCACAGAGATATCACATTAACGTGATTTGTCAATGAAAAAATCCCACAGGAGCCTTGATGAGGGTTCGAACCTATGAACTAGGTGTCCCAGTTCCCAGTGATTCCCGGCCTTAAACCCAACACCCAACAAAAAAAATCCAATGTCTCTAGCAAAATATTTGAGTTAATCCATAAGTATAAAATATCATCTCGTGAAGAATATGCTTCATTTTCGTGGAATTTTCCGTTCCTATTCTCTCTCTCTTCTCCCCTGGAACATTTATGCACCATTTCACTGCCTCCCTCTTTGCATTTTTTCGTCCGGTTTTTCACCAACTGGCGGCTTTGCATATATCACTTTTCTAATCTCTTCCATTCACTTTGTTCGATCTTGCTTTTAATAAACCTGTTATTACCGGGCCTTAAACTAGTGGATCGAATATCTAAGAGCAGCATCAATTCTACGTTGAATTAAAGGGAAGCTGCTGCTGCACGTGGGATTGTTGTTGTAATCAATCGTTTCTCTCACGCTGCTTTCCAGATCCAAACTTTCCAGGCTCTAAGACCCGCCGATCCCCCTTGGGTACACTGTCAGAGGAGTTAAAATAACAATTAGATGATGTGGCTTCGTTTTATTTCTGTGAGATCTACCCATTTAATCACTCGATGTTCCAATTCACAATTAATCATGGACTCTTATATAATACCCCGTTTTATTTTCATTGTCGTTCATGTTTCTTTTAAAATCTCTTTATATATGATGCTGAGGAGAAGACGAAGGGAAGGAGACGAAGGGAGATAAGAAAGCTGTGGAGAAACGCGTAGATAAGACTGCTGTTTCTACAGTATTTCCCTTGCAGACAGCACATCCCATATCTTTTAGTCATCGTCTCGCTAATTCTAGCAAAATTTTATCTCCCTCTCCTGAGTTTCTCCCAGTTGCATTCTCTCCCTCTCATCCCCCATTTGCAAGCATTACCGTTGTTGCACCTGGCTTGTCCTCAACTGTTGACGGTAGTCCATTGTTTTGCTTCATTCTAATTTACGTTCAATAATTTTCTATAGGTTTTGAATATATATATATTTTTTGTATATTATCGTATGATAAGTTTTTCCACTTGAAAATTAAGTTATTGAATTTTTCTTTTCAAGTTTCTTCTCGTCAACAGCTACATAATCTTGTAGAGCTTGCAAATAAAAAGTAAGATCACAGAAAGTTATCATAACAAGGCGCCTGGCCTCGAAAACAATAGATTATAATCTAAATCTTGTTTATGGTGACCCGCAAATTAGTTATATCTGTGATCTGTGGTCTCCTGCTTGACTATGACTACTAGGAGTTATCACAGTACCTCTCAGTGCTCCCCTGTAAGACTATGACTATTGGGAATTATCACAGTACCTCTCGGTGCTCCCCTGTAAGACTATGACTATTGGGAATTATCACAGTACCTCTCAGTGCTCCCCGGTAAGACTATGACTACTGGGAATTATCACAGTACCTCTCAGTGCTCCCCTGTAAGACTATGACTACTGGGAATTATCACAGTACCTCTCGGTGCTCGCGCTAGTAGACAATGACTACTAAGAGTTATCACAATGCTCTCAGTGCTCCCCTGCCAGACTATGACTTCTGGAAATTATCACAGTACCTTTCAGTGCTCTCCTGCTACACTATGACTACTGGGCGTTATCACAGTACCTCTTTGTGATCTGCTTGAACAAGACTGATGGAAGTTATCACAGTACCTCTGTGATATCCTTCTTGTCTAAGACTACTAGCAGTTTTGGCTGGACATTTTAAGCAACTCTCATTATCATAAATTCCTAATGACTACTCAATGAAAACTGATAACCCCCCAAAAAAGATGATTTCCAATTTCCCACAAAATTCCTAAAATATGTTAATTCAAGATACTATGCTGTTACAATTCGAGATATCTTTTGCATATATGCTTAAAACTAACTTATACAATAGGTGCCAAACATATATATGTTTGAGGAAGAATCCTTCTTGCACCTGCCCTTGCAACTAGTGTAGTGCAAAACCTGCATTTGCACCCGATGGTGGAATTATTGGTCTCCACGGAACGACAATACGAAAATGATATAGCAAGGAAGGCAAAGATTCAACCTAAATTGCTGCACAGCCTGTTTTCCAAAAGGAAAACAACAGTGAAGGAACAGGTATTGAAACTGAAGAAAAGGGCAGAGAGATTCACTACAAACAACAAGAAAGTGTGCGAGGAACTCAATAAGAAATATCAGGAAGTCTTCACCTTAGAGTAAGGAGAAGATTTAGAGATAAGAGTGGGAAAAGTTAACCAGGCACCACTAGAGGAGTGTGTGATTACCAGTGGATACTAAAGGAAGGAACAAAAGCACTGTACCTGCCACTCGCCATGGTATACATCAAATCACTGGTAACAGGTGACCTGACAAGAATTTGGAAGACGGCAAATGTAGTCCTGATATCACCGGCACTGAACTACAGGCCAGTGTCCCTTACTAGCGTACCAATCAAGTAGATTGAAAAGATTGTGCAAAAAAAAGCTAGTGGAATATCTGGAGCAAAAGAATTTCGTAACAACATCACCATGGGTTTAGGGATGGCAAATCATGCCCCACAGGAACAAATGAATTCTATGACCAGCCAACAAAAATTAGGCAAGAAAGAGTGGGGTGGGCAGACTGCATATATTTGGATTACTAGGAAGCCTTTGACACAGTATCACACAAGCGACTAGTGCACAAGCTGGAGATGCAGGCAGGAATGAAAGAGAAGGTACTCCGTTGGATAAGGGAGATCGTAAGTAACAGAAGACAGCGAGTTACTCTACGGGTTGAGCTCTCAGAGTGGCGAGGCGTCACCAGTGGAGTCCTTGAACCTTAGACCTATACTGTTTCTGATATATGTAAATTATCTTCGAGTGGGAATAGACTCGTTCCTCTCAATGTTTGCTGATGATGGAACCGAATGGGAGAAGCTCAAAAGTCAGCTTTTTGAGCTTGACCGGGAAGTCAAGCTCAAAACAATGTTTACAATGCTGAAAAAAGTTCAGAGATATACCGCTAGGCTAGTCCCAGAACTAAGAGGCATGAGTTACGAGGAAAGGCTGCCTGAAATGCATCTCACGTCGCTGGAAGACAGGACAGCTCATGGAGACATGATCACTGCCTACAAAAATTCTCAGAGGAATTGACAGTGCATATAAAGATAAACTGTTTAACACGGGTGGTACACAAACATGGGGACACAGGTGGAAACTGAGTACCAAAATGAGCCACAGAGACGTTAGAAAAAACTTTTTCAGTGAGAGAGTAGTTAACAGATGGAATGCATTAGGCAGTGATGTGGTGGAGGCTCACTCCATACACAGTTTCAAATGCATATTTGATAAAGCCCAGTAGGCTCAGGAATCTGTACACCAGTTGATTGAGACTAGACCAAAGAGCCAGAGTTCAACCCCTGCAAGCAAAACTGGGTGGGTACATTTAGGTAAGTAAATACACACACATACACACAAACACACCTACACATGCACATACACCACGCATGTCACACACACACCTCGATCACAGTTTCAAGTGTAGATATGATAGATCTCAATAGGCTCAGGAATCTGTACATTGGTTGATTGGCAATTGAGAGGCGGGACCAAAGAGCCAGAGCTCAACACTTCCAAGCACAACTAGGTACCTAAGTAAGTACACATGTCACACACATCTGACTAAAAAGCCAGAGCTCAACCCTCGCAAGCACAAATAGGCAAGAACATACCTCACACACACACACACACACACACACACACACACACACACACACACACACACACACACACACACACACACACACACACACACACACACACACAAAGGGAAGGTGGGAATGTTACATTGGAAGGAAATGCCTCTGTACCTGAAACATTTGCAGACATACTGAAAAAGAGCTCAGAAGCAATGGCCAAAGTGAGAGAGGTAGCCATGCAAGCTGCTACCTCACAGGAAGCAGCAAGGTGCACCACTCAGATGCTGGAGAGAAAAAGATCAGTGGTAGTTGTAGGCATCAAAGAACAGGAAGGATCCAACAGGCAAGAATGGAATAGCAAGGATAGAGAGGCAGTACGTGGGCTACTGAAGGGGTTACAAATGGAAGGGGCTGAATAAAACATTGAGAAGGTTTTCAGGTTGGGCTGGTACAACAAGGATGGAAACCGACTTGTAAAGGTGGTGTTTACAAACGAAACCATGAAGGAGGATATTCTCGAAAGGAAGAGTCGTCTGCAGCATGTGGAGGGATACAAAAAAGTATTCCTGCAGAGGGACAGGACAAAGGAGGAGAGAACCAGGGCAGCAGAGGCAAGGAGGAAGCGCAGGGAGAGAGGAGCAAACCAGGAAATCACAGCCCCCAACACAACAGTCCTAGAGACAAGAGGGGAACCCACGACCAGCATCCCAGCAACACCAGAGGGGAGGGCAACACCACCACCCCCCTCTGCACAGAAACCCTCCCTTCCCATCACCCTACCTGCCCCCACCCAACCTTACATTCTGACCCTGTCACCCCTTCCCCATTCCTGTCATGTCCCCCCTCCCACCTTTCCCCCCCCTGTCTCCCCTCCCACCTTTCCCCCCCCCTGTCTCCCATCCCCCTTCATCCCATACCCTCCCTATCCCTCCTCACCCCTCACCCCGTATCCTCCATGTCCCCCCTATCTCCTTTACCCACACCCTACCTGTCCTCCTTCCCTTAAACCCCAACCCCCCACCCCAAAATCCTTTGAGACCCTGCAAACCACCTCACAGATCCTCTCACCCACGAAACAGCTTCCCACACCAGCAGAATGCTCGCCAAAAAAGGGACAAGAAAATGAACAGAAGAAAGTGAGCTTCAAGGCAATGTACACTAACATAGATGGGGTTACAAATAAAACAAGTGAACTCAGAGAATGGGCTCTAGAAGAAAACCCAGACATAATAGCACTCACAGAAACAAAGCTAACGAAAACTATAACAAATGCAGTATTTCCACAGGGCTACTATGTGGTGAGGAAAGAGAGAGAAGGGAGAGGAGGAGGTGGTGTAGCTTTGCTACTAAGAGAAGGTTGAAGTTTCGAAGAGATGGTAATTCAGAACTGTGAAGGTTTCAGTGACTACATATCAGGCACCATAGCAACTGGAGGACATAAAATTATAGTAGTAGTCACATATAACCCCCCACCGAATGACAGAAGACCCAGACAGGAATATGGTAGAAACAACTTGGCCACCATCAATATAATAGAGAGAGCAGCTTCTGTGGCTAGCAGGAATGGATCCAGACTTCTAATCATGGGAGACTTCAACCATGGGAAGATAGATTGGGGGCACAGAGACCCACATGGAGGCCCAGATACATGGAGAGCTAAGCTGCTGGATGTGACAACAAGAAACTTTCTAATTCAACACGTCAAGGGACTGACAAGAATGAGAGGAGGGGATGAACCAGCCTTGCTTGATCTGATATTTACCCTAAATGAGTCGGATATAAGGAAAGTTAAGTTGGAAGCCCCCTTGGGAATGAGTGATCATAGTGTATTGAGCTTTGAGTACCTGGTTGAGCTAGGAATTATCACCCCCCAAAAAGAACTGGGAAGCAAAGGGCTGGCGTACTGAAAGGGAAACTATGAGATGAATAAATTCCTTAGGGATATACATTGGGACACAGAACTTGGAATCAAGTCCGTACAAGACATGATGGACTATGTCACCCAAGAATGTCAGGAGGCTGTAAGCAGGTTTGTCCCAGGCCGATAGGAAAAAACAGAGCAGCAAAGGAAGAATCCGTGGTTTAATAGGGAATGTATGAAAGCAAAGGAGCTGAACAAAAGGGCATGGAGGAACTTCCGTAATAATAGAACACCAGAAAGTAGAGAGAACCAGAGAACCAGGAACGAGTATGTTAGTGTGAGAAGAGCAGCTGAGAAAAGGTATGGAAATGATATAGCTAATAAAGCCAAGACCGAACCAAAGCTACTACACAGTCACATCAGGAGGAAGACAACAGTGAAGGAACAGGTGATAAAGCTTAGTGTGGGCGAGGACAGGTACACAGAGAATGACAGAGGTGTGTGAAGAACTCAACAAAAGGTTCCAGGAGGTCTTTACAATAGAACAGGGAGAAGTCACGGCGCTAGAAGAGGTGGCAGCAAACCAGGTGACCTTGGAAATGTTCGAAATTACAAGAGATGAGGTCAAGAAGCACCTATTGGAGCTGGATGTGAGAAAAGCTGTTGGGCCGGATGGAATCTCACCATGGGTATTGAAAGAGTGTGCAGGAGCACTTTGCTTGCCACTCTCCATAGTGTATAGTAGGTCACTAGAAACGGGAGACATACCAGAAATATGGAAGACTGCTAATGTAGTACCAATATACAAAAAGGGTGACAGACAAGAGGCACTGAACTACAGGCCAGTGTCCTTAACTTGTATACCATGCAAGGTGATGGAGAAGATTGTGAGAAAAAACCTAGTAACACATCTGGAGAGAAGAGACTTCGTGACAACCCATCAACATGGGTTCAGGGAGGGTAAATCTTGCCTTACAGGCTTGATAGAATTCTACGATCAGGTGACAAAGATTAAGCAAGAAAGAGAAGGATGGGCGGACTGCATTTTTTTGGACTGTCGGAAAGCCTTTGACACAGTACCCCATAAAAGGTTGATGCATAAGCTGGAGAAACAGGCAGGAGTAACTGGTAGGGCGCTCCAGTGGATAAGGGAGTACCTAAGCAATAGGAAGCAGAGAGTTACAGTGAGGGGTGAGACCTCAGAATGGCGTGAAGTCACCAGTGGAGTCCCACAGGGCTCTGTGCTTGGACCTATCCTGTTTCTGATATACGTAAATGATCTCCCAGAGGGTATAGACTCATTCCTCTCAATGTTTGCTGACGACGCCAAAATTATGAGAAGGATTAAGACAGAGGAGGACAGCTTGAGGCTTCAAGAAGACCTGGACAAGCTGCAGGAATGGTCGAACAAATGGCTGTTAGAGTTTAACCCAAGCAAATGTAATGTAATGAAGATAGGGGTAGGAAGCAGGAGACCAGATACAAGGTATCATTTGGGAGATGAAATACTTCAAGAGTCAGAGAGAGAGAAAGACCTGGGGGTTGATATCACGCCAGACCTGTCCCCTGAAGCTCATATCAAGAGGATAACATCAGCAGCATATGCCAGGTTGGCTAACATAAGAACGGCCTTTAGAAACTTGTGTAAGGAATCTTTCAGAACATTATATACCACATATGTCAGACCAATCCTGGAGTATGCGGCTCCAGCATGGAGTCCATATCTAGTCAAGCATAAGACTAAACTGGAAAAAGTTCAAAGTTTGCCACCANTTTTCCCTCTCAATTTTCTTCTTCAATCAATTTTCATTCCTTTCACCCTTCTCCACCCTTTCCCTGTCCTCTCCTCTTTCTACTCCCATCTCCCCCACTTCCTTGCCTCATTCCCCTCTTTATTTCTCCCCTAATTTCCATTTATATAGATGGGTTGCCACTATTCCCCCCATCGTCTCCTTGAGTCTCCCCCCCCCCCTCTCGTCTTCGTCTCCTTGGTCCCCACTTCGTCCCTGTCCTTGTCCTCGCCCTCTTCTTCCAATTCCAAAATCCTCCTCTATTTTTTTCCCTGTTCCCCCCTTTCTCTATTCTCTCAGAAAATGTATTAAGAAGCCTTGAAACATTTGTTTGTGTCTCAGAAATTACATTATTATATCACAATAAATTCCACAAGAAACACATGCTATGTTTCCCACTTAGCTCCGTGACAATGGCCTATGGGTGTTTATAATCGCTAATCGTTCTTACACATACTTGAGCCCACCCTGGCAAGCCTATGACCGTCTTCTGCCACCTATGTCCGTCTGTGTCTACCTGCAAGCTCTCTGTCTCTCCATCTATCTATCCATATAACCGTTTATCTATCTATACATCTATCCATACACCTATCCATCTCTCTATCTATTCACCTATCAGTAGATGAAACCAGGATGGTCCGCATTTGTTCCCGTCAACCTCAGCTGCTGCCGGCATCCGTCCTCCCTAAATTTTGTTTCCTCGGTGACGCGCGGTGCAAGTCATCCCTAATGTTCAATGTCGTCATCATCCAGTCTAAATCCTCCCTCAATTTAGTGTGTTTTCAATGAATGTATATTTAATCCCATTTTCAACGATTGCGTATTTAATCCCATTTTGCATATAAGTCCATGTACAACGATTGCTTATTTCTCCCACATTGCCAGTTCAATATTACTTATTGAATATAAAAGTGACTAAAGACCTATACTGTATCTCCGATCTATTTCCACCTATGTTGAATCATTCATTAACTGTTACTAAGAAAGAAAATAAACTGCAGAGGGCCTGTACATAAGAAAAAAGGCAATAATGCAATATTTTAACTAATGTTTTTGCCAAAGACATTCCTAAATAATTATAAAGTTTTCTATTGTTTTAATATGCATTATTGTTACCCCCCTTTTATATCCATTCATTTCAACCAACTCACTCTTCGTCAAACTAAAGAAAGATTTATTTACAGTACACAGAGAAATCACATTATCGTGATATATCAATGAACAAATCCACAGCAGCCGTGATGAGGGTTCGAAGCTATGCGCTGGGTGTTCCCAGAGGGATACTAGGGTTCTAGTGCACCCACAAGGATCCCATGGCTTCAACTGAAGCTTAACTAGGGTTTCACTTAATTCTGGGAACACCCAGCGCATAGGTTCGAATCCTTATCATGGCAACTATATATTTGTTCAATGGTGTTTTCTTTCCAATTCTCTTTAGGAAAGAGTAATTAAATTGTGAGAGATATGGTTTGTATCTCAGCCAAAGATTGTTTATATGTTACTGATATTTTTTAAATGGATACTCAAAAGAGCGTTTATTGAGCATTCGAATGAGTGAAACCATCTATGTCCTAATCATATAAATCAAAACAGATAGCAGCAATCAGATCAAGCTAGCAGCAGACATATATAAAATTCTCAATAACAACTTTTCTTGGAACACTGCTTTATAAGCATTCAAGTATTTCATGTTATCCACACTTTCTGGTAATCCCTCCACACCTCGGTAATTTCTCAAAATCCTTCCCCACACCGCATTTAAGCGCCAATTATACTGTCGTTATTTAATCTTACAATTATTTATCATTTTATTTTTATCTTTTATCTTATTTAGCATGCCTATTTACTTTTGTATTCATTTATACAAAACAAAATACAAACTCATCTATTCAGGAGGGTAAAAGTACCTGACTGATATTTCACAGCCTTCCATTGCGGGCTGGTCATTAGCACCAAAGTGTGTGTGTCATCAAATGTGGTGTAACATCAGCGGTGTGTGTGACGTCGCAGGCGGCCCAGTGAGGTCTCAGCTGTATTTGTGGAGCAGGATTACGATTATATATTTTCGGGGACTAGGAATGATTACCCTATGAATATAATGGTAAGTATCTAGCTGAGTCGCCAGATGTTAAAATTGCGGGAACCAAATTTACACAGCTATTTGGGTTAACTTAGCACTGAATAATAAAATATTTACAGCAATAGACTCGTTTTTAGTATTTTCCAATGTGTGAGGAGCTGCTGGAGATCTCCCTGCAATTGATGACATCTCCATCCAATTATTTTGTTAGTGGCAAGTATATGGAGAAGAAGTGGTAGCAGGTATGTAGGGGAGAAGAACATGTGGCAAGTATGTGGTGGAGTAGAACTAGTGGCAAGTATGTAGTGGAGAAGAAATAGTGGCAAGTATGTGGTGGAGTAGAAATAGTGGTAAGTATATGGGGGGAAATAACTAGTGGCAAGTATGTGGTGGAAAAAACATGTATAAATGCCATATATGGCAAGTATGTTCCGCAGAAGAACAAGTTGCAACTTTGTGGGGAACAAGAACTAGTGGCAGGTATGAAGAAGAGAAAAACTATGGTCAAGTAAGTGTTGGGGAAGAACTAGTGGCACTTATGTGGTGGGGAGAACAGGTGGCAAAGACTTGAAGAAGAAGAAACAGTGCCAAGTATGTGGGAAAGAAGAACAAGTGGCAACTATTTGGTGGAGAAAAACTAGTGGCAAATATGTTTAGGAGAAGAACTAGTTGGAAGTATGTGGGAGGTATAATACATGGCTGGTGTCCACATTTACTAGGAAGAGTCATGACCTGCCAATGGGAGCGCCCTTTGGGGTCCTCTGCATCTCCAGGTCGAGCCCAAATATAGGTAGATAAAATCTTCCTTTTGAATTACTCATCAAACTACATTTTTTATATTGAATATTATAAAATTCTATATATGCGAAAATATATTCATACAAGGAGGGGTAACCGGCAGTACTCGCGACCGTGTCTCACTTCCCCGACCCCTCTTCTTTTCACCTCTCCCCTTTTACCTAGGTTTTTTCTTCCTCAATCCCTCTTTCAATCAATTACCCTCTCCACCCTTTCGCAGTACTCTCCTTTCTCTTCTCAAATCTCTTTCTTTTTCGTCGCCCCTTTCCCTCTCCCTATTTCTTCCTTCAATTTCCAATCATATAGAATGTGTGCCAGGCTGCATGAGGGTCTCTTTTTTTTTCTCTTCCCCACTCTTCTCCCCATCTTCCCGTTGATCCCCCTCGTCCCCGTCCCCTTGATCCCCTCTTAGTCCATGCCCTCGTCCTCGCCCTCTTCTTCCCCCTTCCAAACCTCACTGCCCTAGTTTTTCCTGTGCTTCCCCCCTTTCTTCCTTCTCTTAGAAAATGTATTAAGATTCTTTGAAACATTTGTCTGGGTCTCAAAAATTATATTATTATAACAACAAATTCCACAAGAATCACATGACATGTTTCCCACTTAGCTCCGAGACAGTGGCCTAGGGGTGTTTATAATTGCTAATCGTTCTTAAACTTACTTAACCATACCCCGACAAGCCTGTGTCCATCCTGTGCCACATATGTCCACCTGCAAGCTTTCTTTCTATCCATCTAACTATCCATCTGTCCATTCATCTATCCATCTCTCTATCTATTCACCTATCAGTAATTGAAACCAGGACGGAAGCCGGCAATTATCATTTTTTCGGCTGCAGGCTTCTGTCCGCATTTGTTCCCGTCAACCTCGGCTGCTGCCGGCGTCCGTCCCCATCCAAGATGGGGAGAAGAGTGAGGAAGAGAAGGAGAGACCCGCATGCAGCCTGGCTCCCCTTCTATGTAAATGGAAGTTGAGGGGAGAAATAGGGAGAGGGAAAGGGGAGATAAAACGGGGGAGATGAGAGGAGGGAGAGTAAAGGACTGGGAAAGGGGAGGATATGGGGAATATGATTGCAAAGCGGACAGAAGAAGAAAAATCGTGGGGAAAAAGGAGAATGTGGGGAGAGGAGAAATGAAGAGGAGTCGGGGAAGAGAGAGAGAGAGACTGTCCTGGGCACTGCCGGGTACCCCCCTCTTAGCATGGTATATATTTAAGCACATTTGAATTTTAATATATGTTATTTGATGAGTAAATCAAAAGGAAGATTTATACCGAAACAATGGGCTCGACCTGGAGATGCTGAGGACCCCAGACTTCTCTCCCATTGGCAGGTCATGACTCTTCCTAGTAAATGTGGACACCAGCCATGTATTCTACCTCCCACATACTTGCCACTAGTTCTTCTCCACACTATACTTGCCACTAATTTTTATCCCCCACATACTTGAAACTAGTTCTTCTCCACCACGTACTGGCCACTAGTTCTTGTTCTCCACATACTTGCCACTAGTTCTTTTCAGCCACATACATGCCACTAGTTCTTCTCCTCACATATTTACCAACTGGTTCCTCTCCTCCACATTCTTGCCACTAGTACTTCTCCACTACATACTTGCCACTAGTTCTTGTCAGCCACATACATGCCACTAGTTCTTCTCCTCACATATTTACCAACTGGTTCCTCTCCTCCACATTCTTGCCACTAGTACTTCTCCACTACATACTTGCCACTAGTTTTACTCCCCACATACTCGCCACTGGTTCCTCTCCTCCACATTCTTGCCACTAGTTCTTCTATACCATATTCTCGCCACTAGTTCTTCTCCCCTACATACCTGCCACTAGATCTTCTGCACCATATACTTGTCACTAGTTTTTCTCCATCACATACCTACCACTGCTTCTCTCACACATAACTACGCATTAGCCATACTAGCATCAAGTACATCTACCCGTACATCTAGTACGGCTAAATGTTCTAGGCGACTGATAGAGCAAAACAGAGCGGTAGTAATAGTAGCCCATGCCTTACCTTCTCCCAGCCCCCAACCCTCCATTTTCCCCCACCCCCTAAGCCCTCCCTTCTCCCAAGCACTCAAGGCCCTCCTTCTCCCATACTCCCTTAGCCTTCTCTTCTTCCTCACCCCCCTCAGCCCTCCCTTCCCCCCACTCTCCCCAAGCCTTCCCTCCTCTCTGCCCTTCTAAGTCCCTCTTCTCCCCCATCCCTCCAAGCCCTCTCTCCTCTCGTACCGCCCCAAGCCTCCCACTCTCACCCCCTCCCAAGCCTTCCCCTCTCTCCCACCCCCTTCCAAGCCTCCTCCTCTCACTCTCCCCGTCTAGCCCTCTCTTCTCCCCTACCCCCAAGCCCTCCCTCCTCCACCACCCTCTCTGTTCCAGACCCTCAAGCCCCTGCACACACCAGATCCCCCAGGTCCCCATCCTACACCCTCCCATCCCAGATCCTCCAGTTTCCCTGCTTCAGGGGAACAACAGAAACAGAGGAAGGACAGAAGAGAGTCAGTTTCAGAGTGATGTACTCGAACATAGATGAAATCACAAGCAAAGCCAGTGAACTAAAGAAAGAGCACAGGAAGTGAACCCAGATGTAATCAGACTCACAGAAACAAAACTCTCAGGAATTATAACGAATGTGGTGTTTCCCTAGGAACATACTGTAACAAGGGAAGAGAGTGAAGGAAGGGAAGGAGGCAGAGTGACCCTACAAATGAGAAAGGAATGAAGTTTCAAAGAGATGGCTATCTCGGGCTGTGAGGGATTCAGAGACTACATAACAGGCACCATGTCAATGGGAGGACGATGAATAGTAGTAGCATTGATATATAACCCTCCACCTAATGACAGAAGACCCCGGCAAGAGTATGACAACAACAACACATGTACTCACCTAGTTGTACTCACCTAGTTGTGCTTGCGGGGGTTGAGCTCTGGCTCTTTGGTCCCGCCTCTCAACCGTCAATCAACAGGTGTACAGTTTCCTGAGCCTAAATGGGCTCTATCATATCTACACTTGAAACTGTGTATGGAGTCAGGCCTCCACCACATCGCTTCCTAATGCATTCCATTTGTACACCACTCTGACCTAAAAAAGTTCTTTCTAAATCCATGTGGACTCATTTGGGCACTCAGCTTCCACCTGTGTCCCCTAGTGCGTGTGCCCCTTGTGTTAAACAGCCTGTCTTTATCAACCCTGTCGATTCCCTGAGAATCTTGAATGTGGTGATCATGTCCCCCCTAACTCTATGGTGTGTGGTGTTTTGGTGTGTGGTGTGTGCGTGTGTGTGTGGTGGTGTGTGTTGTGCGTGGGTTGTGTGTGTGTGTGGTGGTGTGTGTGTGTGTGTGATGTGTCTATTAGCTACGATATATCAAGCACCAAATC
>WNGS01162553.1:0-10718 GCA_020271785.1 Procambarus virginalis | reverse complement strand
TTCACTGTTGCTTTCCTCCTGAATTGAATTCTACGACCAGGCAACAAAAAATCAGGCAAGAAAGAGAGGAGTGGGAAGACTGCATATTTTTAGATTGCCAGAAAGCCTTTGATAGAGAAACACATAAGCGGCTAGTGAAAAACCTGGAGATTCAGGCAAGAGTGGAAAGGAAGGTACTCCATTGGATAAGGGAGTACCTAAGCAACAGAAGACAGCGAGTCACTGTGAGGGATGAGGCCTCAGATTGGCGAGACGTCACCAGTGGAGTCTCGCAGGTTCAGTCCTTGGACCTATACTGTTTTCTGATATATGTAAATGATCTCCAGAGGGTATAAAATCGTTTCTCTCATTGTTTGCTGATGATGCAAAAATTATGAGGAGGACTAAAACAGAGGATGATAGTAGGAGGCTGCAAGATGACCTAGACAGACTGAACGAATGGTATAACAATGGCTTCTAAAGTTTAGTCATAGTAAATGCAAGGTTATGTAACTAGGTGGTGGAAACAAGAGGCCAGACACAGGATAGCGAATGGGAAATGAAGTACTTCATGAAACGGACAGAGAAAAGGATCTAGGAGTTGATATACACCAACCTGTCTCCTGAAACCCACATAAAAGAACTACATATGCGGCATACGCGAGGCAGACTAACATCAGAACAGCCTTCAGGAACCTGTGTAAGGAATCATTCAGAACCTTGTACACAGCATATGTAAGACCAATCCTGGAGTATGCGCCCCTAGCATGGAGTCCGTACCTTGTCAAGCACAAGACGGAGCTGGAAAAGTTAAGAGGTATATCTTGAGATGATTTCGGGCTTTTTAGTGTCCCCGCGGCCCGGTCTCGACCAGGCCTCCACCCCCAGGAAGCAGCCCGTGACAGCTGACTAACACCCAGGTACCTATTTTACTGCTAGGTAACTGGGGCATAGGGTGAAAGAAACTCTGCCCAATGGTTCTCGCCGGCGCCTGGGATCGAACCCAGGACAACAAGGATCACAAGTCCAGCGTGCTGTCCGCTCGGCCGACCGGCTCCCCTATTCTTTCCCCTAGTATGCCACTAGGTTAGTCCCAGAACTAAGAGGCATGAGTACGAGGAAAGGCTACGTGAAATGCACCTCACGACACTGGAAGACAGAAGAGTAATGGAAGACATGATCACTGTCTACAAAATCCTCAGAGGAATTGACAGGGTAGATAAGGATAAACTGTTTAACACTGGTGGTATGCGAACAAGGGGGCACAGTTGGAAACGGAGTACCCAAATGTGCCACAGGGACGTTAGAAAAACCTTTTTCAGTGTCAGAGTAGTTAGCAGGTGCAATGCATTAGGCAGTTATGTGCTGGAGGCTGACTCCATACACAGTTACAAATGTAGATATGATAGAGTCCAGTAGGCTCCAGAATCTGTACACCAGTTGATTGACGGTTGAGAGGTGGAACCAAAGTGTCAAAATCTCAGCCCCCCCCCTGCAAATACAAATAGGTGAGTACAAATATGAGTACAGCAAGTGTAGTCTGGTAGCTGAGTGGCCAGTGCTGGATTAATAATCCTGTGGCCCGTTCGATTCCCGGCGCCGGCAGAGACAAATTGGCGGAATTTCTTTCACCTTGATGCCCCTGTTACCTAGCAGTAAAGGGACCTGGGAGTTAGACAGCTGTTACGGTCTGATTCCTTAGGGGGGGGGTGAACAAAAATTTTAGTAGTTGCAGATGGTTGATAGACAAGTGAGAGGCGGGCTGAAAGAGCAGAGCTCACCCCCATAAATAAAACTGGGTGAATACAATCACACACACACCCCCCCCCCCTCCCAAAAAAAAAAATACACACACACACACACACACAAGACCACACATACACGAAATCACACTACATCAGTTCCTTGAAGGAAGAAACCTGGTGCTTGGCAGCGGTGCGAGCAAAAACAAGGGGCCAGATTAACAAAGGTACTTACGAATGTTTTTCTTCTTAGCTACGAATATTTTTCTTCTTAGCGCGTTTGTAGCGGCTACGTCGGTATTCAGGTAGCCACACTAAGAAGAAAAACCTTCGTAAGTTTGCTCCGTCAGCTAAGTGTGCTGTCGACCACTTGTAGCTTGACTTAAACTGGCTATAACTAAATTTTCTCTACTGCATAACACGGAGGATCGATTTTAAGATATTAATATCTTTAATATCTTCACGAGACTTCTCGTGAAGAGAAGTCCTTCGTGTTAGTTATATATGCATTTCTCGCTGAAACTTGAAGTAAATATGTCTTTTATGATATTAGAATTGTTTTATAATAGCAGGATATTATACCGGTAGTTTTAAGTAAATGAACACTGGTGAGCACAAAATATGAGAGAAGGTGGCTGGTGGAAGCATTTACTATTACCAAATGGCCCACTGCACAAATGATGTTAGGTAAGAAGGTAAAAACTTCAAAATCTTCTCTCATTGAATACTTAAACCTATAATTATGAGTGTATGTACTATTATGACCTGTTAAAAAGAGGTGGAAGTGGAGCCCAAGACCTCTTTCTGTTACACAATTTGGCTGTCTAACAATAAGTAATTTATTTATTTATTTATTTATTATATTATATATATATATATAAGGTACATTGGGTTTGTGAGGATACATAACATGGTCTTTACATTCTTTTAAAGCCACTAGTACGCACAGAGTTTCGGGCAGTCCTTAACCTAACAGATAATTTGTGTAAGTAAATTCTAGCAAAATTTATAAAATGTTAACACGTACATGGCAAGAAATAAGAGATGAGAGAGATTAGTAGGAATATTAAAGCACATCAGTAGCTGTGATTGATTGCATTGACAGCTTGATTTGTGATTTAACAAAGATTAATAGCACAATACAGCATTTTGATAGCACATGTAAGAAGACAGTAATGATCACAATGGTAAAGTTGTTTGGATTAGGTACATAAAAATTGGGGATTGGGTAGCACTAGATACAGTGCAATTTTAAAGCACAAGGTAGGAAACTATGAAGATGAAATTAGGCACTTTTTTGTTTTGTTTTTAATGAGGCAAATATAGAATAAATATAGTCAAATATATGAAGGATAATATAGGAATAAAAATGAGGCAAATATTGAATTTTGAATAAAGCACAAGGTAGGGAACTATGAAGATGAAATTAGGTACTTTTTGTTTTGTTTTTGAATAAGGCAAAAGTTGGACAGCTTTTCAACTCATTAGGGGTGAGTTCAATAGACTAAGTCCCTTTATTTGCATAGTGTTTACACAGATTACGTTTGACTCTGGGGATATCAAAGCTGTAAAAATATTGATGCAGTTATTTAAATAAAAAATATAATGAAAGAAATATTATTGGTTTATTTTACTCAATCTTTTTGTACTGTACAGTGTATCCAAAGAAGTGAAAAAATTAAGACATAATGCACAATTTAATGAATGATTCAAAAGAAATATGACTATACATATCAACATGAGACCTTAATGATCCATGGTTAACATTATTTAATAAGGATAATACTGGTAATAATACAAGGATAATTTAACATCTTTATTACTGATTTTTTTTATTAAGAAACTTAGGTATACACAGCAATGTGCTGCTACCCTATTCTATATGGAAGATTACACAGTGTAGAAAAAAAAACTAGCTATAAGTTCATCTAATACTCCCGTCTCACAAGATGGTTAGACATAATGGAATCAAGGGAGAAAATACCAGCCTCAATACAAAAAAAAAAAAACAACTATGACTAAACAACAACTTCACGATTTTCACAAGAGGTAAGCACTGAATCATGGAAACATTATAATATAATTACTCTTACCAGTTTCTACAAGACTCCTCTCAAACAATGTATTTTTTAACATGCTTAGGTATACACAGGAATGTGCTTCTTCCTTATTCAGTATGAAGGACCACACAGTGTAGATCAAAAACCAGCTACAAGCTCATCCAACATCCCTCCTCACAGGACGGCTAGTCATACATGGAATCAGGAGAGAACAAAATATTATGGCTGATCTATTAGCCCCCACTGACAAAATCTGGGTGCAGCACAAGAATATCTTCCAATATACCTGAGTGTATGAAGTATTTACAGAGCTCAAAGTACCTCATACCATTTGGTATGAAGTCACTAATAAGAGGGCAATCACAGATATACTTTTGGAGAGTATGGCCTCTCAAGTACGATTAAAAACAGACATTTTTTCATCCAGAGGGTTATAAACCCATGGAACCACCTACTTGCTGAAGTTGTAAATGCCAAAATCCAGCTAAACAATATTAAGACAATTGGCGGGCCCTATAACAAACAACCGGCTTTCTGTCCTCGTCGAGGCCACTAGATAGTTTGTGGCCCTTGGGTAAATTTAGGTAAAATATACGTAAGTAAATACCATCGTTTCTTAAATCATGGGAGCGACAAGGGAAGCCATACACTATCTCTTAGAGTTATGTAGGTAAACAAAAAATGTAACATATTTGTATACTGCAATGTTGGTGCTGACTGTACAAATTGAAAACATAGTTTTACTTTGAAATCTACTAATTTTATAAGAAAATTCGACGTAAATAAATCGCAAGTGCTCACGGATAAGCTCCGATATCCGAGCGTCGTGTGGGAACCGACCTGTGAGATTTATATTTATTAATTTATATGAATTTATATAGAATTCATATTTACGTTAATTTATATATTTCGATAGCAATTGGTATGATGTTAAGTGGACTATATTTCTGCAATAATCTCACAAATCGATCCTTACACATTAGGGGGGTGGTTATATTGAATTTATATATATATATATATATATATATATATATATATATATATATATATATAAATATATATATATTATATTATATATATATATATATATATATATATATATATATATATTGTGACGGTGTTCCCCCCCTTCTAATTCTCCCACGCCTGCTGTAAGAGTCATGTCCACTATTCCCGAGCGTTCTCTACATTGCAGGCATCAATTGAACATATGTGGGAGAGAGTAGTATTCTCGAAGAGCCGAGAAATTTGCGAGAATATAGCATTTTGGCCTGTGGGATAGGCCCTTTAGGGAGCCAATATGGCGCTGGCAAGTCTGTTCTCCCGCCAAAACTGTGTGACGTCAGTGGCGCCAGATTGGTCACCGTCAGCGACATGGCACTGGGAGCCAATGAAAACCAACTTTGGGAAAGTGACGTCACATAGGCATAGGGGGTCCGCCGTGTTGGCGCCAGGCGACATCAGTCTTTCACGACACGTCCGAGAGGTAGGACGCGCGATCGGTCATCCTGTCAGAGTGACGGATTTACCGAACTCCGGTGGATTTAAGCGTCTCCAGTTGTTGGCACGCACTCTGTGAGGTCTTCCTGCAACCCAGAAGTGGCTCAGATAAGGAATTGACAAAATATTGAGCAACAAGTGCTCAGGGACAGGTGCGTTGCAAGAAGTGGGACGGGCATCGACGTGTGTCGTCGTTGGCAGTTCACCAGTATAAGAGGCAGCTTAGTGGCCGGGCCACCCACCGTGAGGGAACCAGGTTGACAGCCTTGTCAACCAGGTTGAACGTGTGATCGACGATCCTGTCAAGTTTGACAGTAACCCCACCTTCGTGGAACCCTACGAGTCAACAGTTGGATGCAAGCACGTCGAGAAGTCTTCCCAAATACTAGCATATATCTAGACGACGAGGGAATTGACGGTGTTGTGAGCTTCAAGTGCTCTGAAGTCGAGTGCTGTGCGTGTGTCGTCCGGGACGGCTGATAACTTCACAGTGACTTCGTAGTGGTGAGAGGCAGTTACCTGGGATTACAGTGACAAGGACTAATTGGGAAACGTACGACGACCGCCGAGACGTAGGCTGGCTGCCGTAGTTGGGAGGAAAGTTGACGGCCGGAGACCGACTTCAACCTGCGACGTACTGTAGAGGAAGCACGGACCTGCTGTGTACAGAAGCGGCGAGACGCGACATCCTAAGGCGTAGGGCTTGTGTTTCTGGATGAACGAGGCGAGAGCCTGGACCAGGAGCTACAACCCAACTGTCATCCTAGGATAGGTGAAGTAGGTGTTTACAGTTACCCTCCCATTTCCCCTTTAATTAGCTATATATATTCTTGTCAGAATATTTTATATGTCGTGAGCAAGTCTCACTTGAGTTTAAGTCACAGAGAGCACAGTATGTGGTGAGGCTACCCAGAGCGCTCACAGTATCAGTTTACATATATATCTATGTGGGTGTGTGCAAGCACCAAGATTCATCAGAGAATTTACTGTGACTATTATTAATCTACAGTGAATATTATTATATATATATATATATATATTGGTAGTAAACCAGATATGGTGTATTGATCTCTATAATCTATTGATATAAGTGCCCGTGTGTTGATCTCTATTCTATCGATATAAATGCCCGTGTGTTGATCTCTATGATCTATTGATATAAATGCCTGTGGATTGATCTATATAATCGATTGATATAAATGCCAGTGGATTGATCTCTATATTCTATCGATATAATGCCCGTGTGTTGATCTCTATAATCTATCGATATAAATGCCTGTGTGTTGATCTCTATGATCTATTGATATATATGCCTGAAATTTGATTACCGATTATATATGACATGACTGTGTACTGAATAATATCATATACGTGGAGTGATTGCCAGTGATATCTCTTTAAGAGAAAGTATAAATTAAAGAAAAGTTCATGATCAGTGAGTGCATTCACAGTAAATATTATAAGAATAGAGTAATCTTTTGGTACAGTGAAAAGTCACTGTGAGAGTATTGTGAATGTTGATCGTGAGGCCAGTGAATCATAAGTAAGCCATGTGAACGTTGAATAGTGTTTTGGAAAAAGTTAATAAACGGGGATCGTGACAATTAGAAAACAAGTACTAGTCTGTTCCACGATCGCGAGGGTCCCGGTCAGCTGAGTCTGACAGGTGAACGCGTGGCGCGGCGATGTTACCATACCGGTGCGCTTCAATTATTATGCTATGAATGGAGCAATTGTCATATATTTTCCTGATACATTGATGCATATATTACTCGTTGTTCTTTTAAGTAAAATACCAAAACTCTTTGGTGTTTGATATCATCCCCTCCATTTATGTGACGTGTTATGATGTAAAGTAGAGTGACCTGCCTGATACTATATTACTGGATTTTGCTCTTGCCACAATTACACCTGACCACTGCAGTGTTACTGGACACCAAAAACAAAACCAGTTGGCGACCTTGAAGGCTGTGTAAGAGTTCGGTGTCGGGAGGGCCACAGATTGAGGGACGATCTGTGCTCCCACTCATCTTACAATATAAAGGCCGGTTGTGAGAGACTGGGGGTACTTCCGAGGCAGCGTGGAGCCTAGAGGATTGAGGGAAGACCCGCCGAACGACGGTGAGTAAGGGTTATTGTTGGAGCAACCACCGGAAAGGAGATCCAGTCTACTGTTGCTTTAACCTTCTCTAACGAGAAACACCGTGAAACCCGAAAATATATAGATATATATGCAGCCAATCAAACTACAGTATTAACTACACATATTGGTATACATGAGGAGGTTCCTTGTCTTATTATACATCAGGCTTAGTCCACCAGGTATAAATAGGATGTAGACACCAAATTATCCTATTTTGATGCAGCTTCCATCACCCATAGTAACTGATATACTAAGTCTTGCTTCTCTTTTTATCCTGTCAAAGGGCGCTAACTGTAAAGCCAGAATCCTAATATATGACAGCTATATCAGAGAAAACACTGTATAATGAATCATAAGGACCAAGGCTTAATTACCTTTTTTGAGTCGATCATTTGTGTTCTCACCGGTTCGCCCAATATCTACCTAACATTAATGGCCAAAAATGATTAGATAAACGGGTTTCGGAAAAACACTTCCCTTGTGATTGATGACAGCGTGTTGATGATGGCAGAACTTTGGTCTCCATAACACTTCGTCCAAGAGAATTTATAGGAGCTGATACTCGCTCCATCGGCTCGGTCTTAAACAACAATGGCTGACCACTCACTCCTGACTTACTTTGTCCAGATATCAGTAACTGATAGAAGGGTCACATTTACTTTATTTTGATAATGATAATTAAGTTAATTCAAATGAGATGTTTTTATGATGGTAAAAGTCCAAAGACTAATGTATTTAAGAATAATTCCCAACAAATAGTTGGTGAATTTATAATAGTATGTGGCAATGATATCCCGTTTTCTATAGACGGAAAATCCACTACAAGCTACATTTTCTATGGGTTAACTTGTGTATACAACGGCAGCAATATTATCTGCCGATTGAATTGATATTATTAAATGGTGTTGGGTTTTCCTACATAATTCCCCGGTGGCTGCTCACGGGTCGAAGTCCTATTTAGAACAGATGAACACCGATACTCCTCCTTTGAATTATTAGATTAATTTGATGTTAGTAGTTAGTAATCACACATTTGTGTGTCTGTTCGTACAGGACGGATGTCCCGTACTCAAGTTGCAGGGGTTAGAAGTCTAATGCAATTTCATTTCCCTGTTAACTCTAGAAAGGCTAAAATTATAGCCTAAATACATATTATTTAACCCAGAAGACTGAATGTGATCAAGTACTACAGTCAAGTATGATTCAGGTACTGCAGTGAGATCAGTGACATTAGATAAAACTTGAAGCTTGTTCAGGTAACTGGTCACTGATATACATACACTGAGGCCCATGGAATTCATCTTGATTAAATAATAAATGTATCAAAATCAGTCGTCAGATTTATTGGGGTTTAATTTAGTTAATTGATTCAGAGGATTGAATAGCCCATCAATAAAGTCAAGTATGATTCTGAGACTGCAGTGGGTTCAGTGACATTGGTCGCTGTGCCTTGTAGCTGTTTAGGGTACTGTTCACTGATTTGCCACTGAAGCCTCATTAACTCATCTTCAGCTTTAAATGATGATATTAACATCAACCTCTGTTGTTATAGTCAGCTGTAATCTCCTTAGTATAATGCTACTGGAAAAATATATTATCAGCTGACAAATTTAGATTTCTACTGGTATTGTTTATCTGCAGTCATAGGTCTCCTCAGGCTTAATACTGGGCCTGAGAGTAATTTGCCTCCTGCAGAATTTAGCATGGTTATGCCCTTATATTTAGTAGGGCTACCGATGAACCGATGGTAGTAGTCTGTGCCTACAAGGAGACCGAAGTCGGTGAGGTGATCAGACTTAATATTATCTGCCAATTTTATTCCTCTATTTCTCAGGAATTTGGCTGTTGCTCTCAGACCTTGAACTTGTAGGTCTACTGGTATTTTGTCCACCACAATTGCTTGTACTTGACAGACGTACCTGCCTAAACGTACTGATGGTTGTACCACCTGGTAGACTTGAGGTCCTGCATCTGTTAGAAACCCTGAGATGTTGATTGTCGTCTGGGCTACAGGCTTTAATTGTAGTTCATCTGCCAACTTTTTAGTGACATATGTTCTCTGGGATCCTTGGTCAAACAACCCACGGGTATGGACCTTGGCCCTCTTATTCTGGATGGTAATTTGGGCAGTAGGCAAAGTTGTATTACCTTTAGGCTTTGCCGATTGGACACTCTTTGTTGCACCTTGCAGTACTGTACTATGGTGGGAATGCTATCTTCCACCTTGGGGTTTGGAGACGTTGTTTCGGTGTCTCTGCACAATGCTGCATGGTGCTGACCCTTGTTACACCTATTACAGGTGTGTAATTGGGTATCACAGTCGTTGATGTTATGTTTCCTGAGGCACCTCGTGCAATGTTGCAAATCTTTGAGTCGCTCAACACGGGCGTCACTATTAGGAAAATTAGGGCAGTGGTACATTGAATGTTTCTCATTGCAGAATAAACATGTTCCATAGCTTCCAGTACCCTTTGGTGTCACGTTCTTGGGTGACACAGTAACTATAGACTTGGAGGGTCCCACTGCATATACGCCCACACTGCCACTGTTCCACTTTGGTGTTGAATTATATTGTCTAGATTGATTTGGAGTACCTTTGGTAGTCTGTGGTTTACTATTATTGGTTTCTGAGGGTTTACTTGGTGGTTTTAATTTGTCATGTGTTCTTAATTGATGAACTACTGACCTTAAACCCTCAGATATTTCATTCATGGATAAGATGCTTTTATTGTAATGAGCACTCATTTGTCTAAATATGACCCTAGGTATTTTCTCCAGAACAATTATTTTCAAGACCCACTCTGCCCCGTTTATATCTGCTGTCAGGCTGAGGTATTCATGGGTAGTGAAAGTAGTCATGGGTAATGAAGGAGGTCAAGGGTAGTGACAGTGGTCATGGGTAGTGAAGTTGGTCATAAGGTAGTGAAAGTGGTGAAAGGAAGTGAGGGGGTCATGGGTAGTGAAGGTGGTCAAGGGTAGTGAAGGTATTCATGAGTAGTGAAGGTGGTCGAGGGTTGTGAAGGTGGCCAAGGGTAGTGAAAGTGGTCATGGGTAGTAAAGGGGGTTCAAGGGTAGTGAAGGTGGTCAAGGGTAGTGAAGGTATTCAGGGTAGTTAAGGTGGCCAAGGGTTGTGAAGGTGGTCAAGGGTAGTGAAGGGGGTCAAGGGTAGTGAAGTTGGTCAAGGGTAGTGAAGGTATTCATAGGTAGTGAAGGTGGCCAAGGGTAGTTAAGGTGGTCATGGATATTGAAGGTGGTCAAGGGTAGTGAAGGTGGTCATAGGTATTGAAGGTGGTC
>WNGS01162552.1:161885-173213 GCA_020271785.1 Procambarus virginalis | reverse complement strand
CCGTCCTTTTTGACCTGGAAAAGGCTTACGACACCACTTGGCGATATCATATTCTATCCCAACTTCATTCTTTTGGCCTTCGTGATCATCTCCCTCTCTTTCTCTGCAGCTTCCTCTCTCGTCGTTCCTTTCAGGTGCGACTTGGTACCGCTCCCTCTGCCTTTTTTCAGCAATACGAAGGTGTGCCCCAGGGTAGTGTCTGAGCACTACTCTTCTTCTGGTTGTCCTCAATGGTCTTCTTTCCTCTCTTCCTTCCGGTGTCTTCTCCGCTCTCTATGTTGATGATCTTACCCTTTGCTGGCAGGGTGATGATTCGCCTCTCCTTCAGCGCTGGCTTCAACTTGCTATTGATGCCGTGTCGTCTTGGGCCACCGATTATGGCTTCAAGTTCTCTACTTCAAAGACTTGTGCCATGACTTTTACTCGGAAATGGGTCGTTCTTCGTCCCTCTTTGTCACTTTATGGTCATCCCCTTGAGTACAAAGATTCTGCGAAGCTTTTGGGGTTATTCCTTACTTCCAGGACGAGCGTGTGTCTTTCTTTCCGACCGCCCCTTGCGGTCACCTGTCCCTCAATAGAATTCTTGGTTACTCGGATACTTTTGATATCATTCGCCTTATGTGTTTTTGTTCTCGTATTGGCAACCTTGGTGATATTTAGCCCCCTCTGATTATTCCGCACATTTGATTGTGCTACATCGCCTTCCCGGTTTGGTGCCTTCTTTTAATACTTACTTCAAAGCGTTATATGACAAGAGTGCTGGGATACGGGACACCACGAGCGTAGCTCTCATCCTGTAACTCCACTTGGGTAATTACACAAAACACACACACACAACACACACTCACAGTGGTGAATGTGTAAACAGGTCCACAATGGAGTGAATGGTCCAACAAATGGCTGTTGAAGTTCAACTCAAGCAAATGCAAAGTAATGAAACTACGCAGTGGAAACAGGAGGCCAGACACAGGATACAGAATAGAAGCTGAAGTACTTAATGAAACGGATAGAGAGAAAGATCTAAGAGTTGATATCACACCAAACCTGTCTCCTGAAGCCCACATAAAAAGAATTACGTCTGCGGCATATGTGAGGCTGGCTAACATCAGAACAGCGTTCAGGAACCTGTGTAAGGAATCATTCAGAATCTTGTACACCTCATATGTAAGACCAATCTTGGAGTATGCGGCCCCAGCATGGAGCCCGTACCTTGTCAAGCACAAAACGAAGCTGGAAAAAAGTTCAAAGGTATGCCACTAGAATAGTCCCAAAATTAAGAGGCATGAGTTACGAGGAAAGGCTGCGGGAAATGCACCTTACGACACTGGAAGACAGAAGAGTAAGGGGAGACATGATCACAACCTGTAAAATCCTCAGGGGAATCGACCGGGTAAACAAGGATAAACCATTCAACACTGGCGGGACACGAACAAGGGGACACAGGTGGAAACTGAGTACCCATATGAGCCACAGGGACGTAAGAAGGAACTTTTTCAGTGTTAGAGTAGTTAAACAGATAGAATGCATTAGGCAGCGATGTGGTGGAGGCTGACTCCATACACAATTTTAAATGTAGATATGATAGAGCCCAGTAGGCTCAGGAACCTGTACACAGTTGATTGACAGTTGAGAGGCGTGACCAAAGAGCCAAAGCTCAACCCCCGCAAGCACAAATAGGTGAGTACAAATAGGTGAGTGCACACACACACACACACACACACACACACACAGGGGCCTCGTAGCCTGGTGGATAGCGTGCAGGACTCGTAATTCTGTGGCGCGGGTTCGATTCCCGCACGAGGCAGAAACAAATGAGCAAAGTTTCTTTCACCCTGAATGCCCCTGTTACCTAGCAGTAAATAGGTACCTGGGAGTTAGTCAGCTGTCACGGGCTGCTTCCTAGTGTGTGTGTGTGTGTGTGTGTGTGTGTGTGTGTGTGTGTGTGTGTGTGTGTGTGTGTGTGTGTGTGTGGTGTGGAAAAAAAGTAGTTAGTAAACAGTTGATTGACAGTTAAGAGGCGGGCCGAAAGAGCAAAGCTCGACCCCGCAAACACAACTAGGTGAATACAACTAGGTGAATACACACATACACACACACACACATACATACACGCGCATACACTCACAAACACATTTTATTTATAATATACTAATACGTAAGTGAGTAAGGAGTTGAGTCTTATATGTCGATTTTTGTGGATGACGCGAAATTAATGAGAGGAGTTGTGACAGGTGAGGATTGTAGAGTCCTTCAAGAGGACTTGTACAAGTTGCAGAGATGGTCGGAGAAATGGCTACTGGTGTTAAACACGAGCAAATGTAAAGTTATGGATAAGGGACTGTGTGACATGAGATCAAAGGGACAGTACACAATGACGGGAAACTACTTACCTGTGACGATTCGAGAAAGGGACCTAGGCATGGACGTAACACCAAATCTAACTCCTATTTATCCTATAAATATGATAACGACAGCAGCGTACTCTACGCATGCAAAAGTTCGAACATCATTCAAGAACATAAATCACTAGGCCTTTAGAGCCCTTTACACTGCCTACGTGAGATCGGTCTTAGAGTATGCCGCCCCATTATGGAGTCCCCACCTGAAGAAACACATAAGAATACTGGAAAAGGTTCAGAAGTTTGCGACGATGTTCGTCGTGATTTGTGAGCGATAGGGGTATGAAGAGCGATTGAAAAAACTGAACCTGACGACGCTAAATGGAGATAAGAAGAGGGAGATATAATACTGATGTACAAAACACTTAGGGGAGATTGATAGGGTGGAAATGGAAGAAATGTTCACCCTTAATACCAACACAACAAGTGGGTATTGCTGGAAGCTTGAAACAGATGAGTTATAAAGATGTTAGGAAGTTTTCATGTAGCGTAAAAGTAGAGGGAATATGGAACGAGAAAATGGAAAAGGGATTGATCTGTGAGCAGTTTGTGGAATCAAACTTCATATATAATATTAAAGTAAATTTGATTTTAAAATAGGACAAGAACCATTTATTTAAACATCCGGTGGCTAGAATGGCGGGGTCCAAGAGCTAATGTTCGATCCTTCATGCACAAATAGGTGAGCACGACACACACACACACACACGCACACACACACACACACACACACGGCACAAAAGGAAAAAAGGAAAAACAAAAGAGGAATCCATTGCGTTTGCATGTAATATTATTGCTTTTTGGATGCGTGTGTGTATTTACTTTTTGCATTTACTATTTGTATCTGCAAAAATAGAGCTATAAGCTCTTGGGCCCCGCCTTTCTAACCATTTTATTTTTCCCCTAATATTTCTACTACATATATTTCTCTCTGACACACTCGCACATCCTCAGAAGGCAACCCGTAGCAGCTGTCTAACTCTTAGGTACTTATTTATTGGTAGGTGAACAGACGCATCAGAGTGAAATAAACTCTGCCCATTTGTTTCCGCCTACTCCGGGGATCGAACCTAGGCTTTTAGGACTACGACCCCTGTGCGCTGTCCACTCAGCCGCGAACATCTGTATACTCACCTAGTTGTACTCACCTAGTTGTGCTTGCAGGGGTTTAGCTCTGGCTCTTTGGTCCCGCCTCTCAACTGTCAATCAACTATAGTACAGGTCCCTGAGCCTACTGGGCTCTATCATATCTACATTTGGAAACTGTGTATGGAGTCAGCCTCCACCTCATCAATGCCTAATGAATTCCACCTGTTAACTACTCTGACACTGAGTAGTTAAATTCTTTCTAACGTCCCTGTGGCTCATTTCGGTACTCAGTTTCCACCTGTGTCCCCTTGTTCACGTACCACCCGTGTTAAACAGTTTATCCTTATCTACCATATAAATTCCTCTGGGAATTTTGTAGGTTGTGATCATATAAGACCCTTAATCTTCTTTCTTCCAGTGTCGTAAGGTGTACATCACGCAGCCTTTCCTCGTAACTTATGCCTCTTAGTTCTGGAACTAGTCTAGTGGCATACCTCTGAACTTTTTCCAACTTCGTCTTGGGCCTGACAAGGTACGGACTCCATGCTGGGGCCGCATACTTCAGGATTGGTCTTACATATGTAGCATACAAGGTTCTGAATGATTCCTTTCACAGGTTGTTGAAGGCAGTTCTGATGTTAACCAGCCTCGCATATGCCGCAGATGTAATTCTTTTTATGTGGGCTTCTGGAGACAGGTTTGGTGTTATATCAACTCCTAGATCTTTTTCTGTCCATTTCATGAAGGACTTCATATCCCATTCTCTATCCTGTGTCTGGCATCTTGTTTCCACCGCCAAGTTTCATTACATTACATTTACTCGGGTTGAACTTTAGTAGCCATTTGCTGGACCATTGTTCATTCAGTCTGTTTAGGTCATCTTGTAGCCTCATACTATCTTCCTCTGTTTTAATCTTCCTCATAATCATTGTATCATCAGCAAACAATGAGAGGAACAATTCTATACCCTTTAGGAGATCATTTACATATATCTTAAACAGTATAGGTCGAAGGACTGACCCCTGCAGGACTCCACTGGTGACGCATCGCTAATCTGAGACCTCACTCCTCACAGTGACTCTCTGTCTTCTGTTGCTTAGGTACTCCCTTATCCAATGGAGTTCCTTCCCTTTCACTCCTGCCAGCATCTCCAGCTTTTGCACTAGCCTCTTGTGTGGTACTGTTCAAAGGCTTTCTGGCAATCCAAAAAATGCAGTCTGCCAACCCTCTCTTTCTTTCCTTATTTTTGTTTCCTGGTCATAAAATTCAATTAATCCCATGAGGCAGGACTTGCCCTCCCTTAACCCATGTTGATGCTGTGTTACAAAGTTCTTTCACTCCAGATGTTCCACAAGCTTTTTTCGCACAATCTTCTCCATCAGCTTGCAAGGTATGCAAGTTAGGGACACTGGCCTGTAGTTCAATACCTCCTGCCTATCACCCTTCTTGTATATTGGGACTACATTAGCCGTCTTCGAAATTTTGGCCATTTCCCCTGTTACCAGTGATGTGTTATACACCATGGAGAGTGGCAGGCACAGTGCTTCTGCTCCTTCCTTAGTATCCAAGGGAAGATTCCTTCTGGGCCTATAGCCTTTGTCACATCCAACTCTAACAAAAGATTCCTTACATCCTCACTGGTAAAAAAAAACCACTGGGAATCTCAAACTCTTCTAGTCGTTCCTGGTTAACTATTACCTCTCTTAACTCTGGAGCTTCGCCTAGCACTAATGTGAAGACCTCCTGGAATTTCTTATTGAGTTCCTTACACACTTCCTTGTCGTTTGTATTGAATCTGTCTGCCCTTATCCTCAATTTCATTACCTGTTCCTTTACTGTTGTTTTTCTCCTGATGTGGCTGTGCAGCAATTTAGGTTGAGTCTTTGCCTTGCTTGCGATGTCATTTTCGTATTGCCCTTCAGCCTCTCCTATCATGCTGACATATTCATTCCTGGTACTCTGGTATCTCTCTCCGCTCTCGAGTGTCCTGTTATTTCTATATTTTCTCCACACTGTTTTACTTTGCTGATTAGCTAGCCTACATCTTTAATTAAACCATGGGTTTCTCATCTACATTTCGTTGTTTTACTTTTGGACTGGGACAAACTTGTCTGCTGCGTCCTTACACTTCTGTGTGATGTAGTGCATCATGTCTTAGGCCGTCTTTCCCCTGAGCTCTGTTTCCCATGTTATATCTGTTAGGAATTTTCTTATCTCCTCATAGTTTTCCGTTTGGAATGCCAGCCTATTGTTTTCAGTTCCCCCCATGAGTTCATGAACCCTCTCCGAACATATACTCAACCAGATCCTGTGTTCTCACTTAGTTGTACTCACCTAGTTGTCGTTGCGGGGGTTGAGCTTTGGCTCTTTGGTCCCGCCTCTCAACCGTCAATCAACTGATGTACAGATTCCTATGCCTACTGGACTCTATCATATCTACATTTTAAACTGCGTGTGGAGTCAGCCTCCACCACAACACTTCCAAGTGCATTCCATTTACTAACTACTCTGACACTGAAAAAGGTCTTTCTAATGTCTCTGTGGCTCATTTGGGTACTCAGCTTCCACCTGTGTCCTCTTGTGCGTGTACCACCCGTGTTAAATAATCCATCCTTGTCTACCCTGTCAATTCCCCAGAGAATTTTGTATGTGGTAATCATGTCTCCCTGGGCTCTTCTGTCTTCCAGCGACGTGAGGTGCACTTCACGTAGTCTGTCCTCATAATTCATGCCTCTTAGTTCTGGAACTAGCCTAGTGGCATACCTCTGAACTTTTTCCAGCTTCGCCTTGTGCTTGACTAGATACAGACTCCATGCTGGGGCTGCATACTCCAGGATTGGTCTTACATATGTTGTATACAAGGTTCTGAAGGATTCCTTACACAGGTTTCTGAAAGCAGTTCTGATGTTAGCCAGCCTCGCATTGCCGCTGATGTTATTCTTTTGATGTCTGCTTCAGGAGACTGGTTTGGCATGATATCAACTCCCAGAACCTTCTCACTGTCCGTTTCGTGAAGGACTTCATCTCCCATTCGGTATCCCGTGACTGGCCTCCTAGTTCCTCCCCCTAGTTTCATTACCTTACATATACTTGGGTTGAACTTTAGTGGCCATTTGTCGAACTATTCCATCAGTTTGTTTAGGTCATCTTGTAGCCTCATACTATTCTCCTCTGTCTTGATCCTCCACATAATTTTTGCATCATCAACAAACATTGAGAGGAACGAGTCAATTCCTTCTGGAAGATCATTTACGTATATCAGAACAATATAGATCCAAGGACTGATCCCTGTGGGACTCCACTGGTGACTCCCCGCGACTCCGAGACCTCACCCCTCACGGTGACTCACTGTGTCCTGTTGCTTAGGTACTCCCTTATCCAGTGGAGTACCTTCCCTTTCACTCCTGCCTGCATCTCCAGTTTGTACACGAGTCTCTTTATATGGTACTGTGTGAAAAGATTTCTGGCAGTCCAGAATATGCAGTATCTGGTGTATCAACAATACAAGTCTCTGGTGTATCTGGTGTACCAGAAACTGGTGTATCTATAAGTCTCCTCAGGCTTGATACTGGGCCTGAGAGTAATTTGCCTCCTGCAGAATTTAGCATGGTTATGCCCTGATGTTTAGTAAGGTTACCGATGAATCGATGGTAGTTGATCTGTCTTGCTAAGTGGCCTTTAAGACCTGCAAGGGTTCTTTTCATTCTCCCTGCATTATCCATACTAGCTAGTTGGGTAAGCCTTGTGGGGCTTGTACTTGGGTTGCTCATAATACTGAACAAGTACTGATGGTAGCCTAGGGTAAAAACTCTGCACTCACTAGGCTGTAATCCTACCTCTACTAGAGGTTAGCACTTAAAATTAATACACATTATATATACAATCATACACACTAATGATTTGAGTGATAAATCAGTGACACTGGAAGTACCTTTAGGTTAGCTCTTCTATATCACCCTAGGATGGTATAGACACTAATTAATTACTCAAAGGTGTAATGATCATAAGTAAATTATTATATAAACACAACTCAACTCGAGTTGATAAAATTACATCCAAAATAGGGTCTGTATCATTCATTAATGGTGCTAGGTTCTTCAATAAGTACAACTAGACTATGGTAATAATGGGACTAGGATGAACAATAATAGTTCAACTAGTCAATGGTAATAGGGGACTAGGTTATCTATAAACACTAGTCAATGTATATCCTACCCTGTTGTGGGTTGGCAATTGGTAAATGTTGTATTGAGAACACTAGTGCAATATATTAAATAATTCTCTATTTTCAGAAATAATATACACAATTATTAATAATAGCCTCTTAATTAGCCTCTATGAAACTTCTAATATTATCAAGAAATATTAAATATTATTAGTGACCTCGCGAAATTAACATCACAAAATTCGTAGATATCTCTCGCGAAATTTAACACCACAAAATTAGTGAACAATCTCGCGAAGACAGAGCCACTAATTTGGCTGGCTTCAATATTGCTGTCATCTCACAGAATAACACTCCACCAAATACGTGGGTGACCATGAAACCGCTGATGAAGCTGAACTGGGCTTGAGGGGCTCCTGAGCTCGCTCGAGGCAACGTGCCGTCTTTGACTGGCTTTGTATAATCACACTGCACTAGTATATTTAATGAATCCACTGGTTAACTGGTTTATCTGGTACTAAGATGACCAAATAATCTGTCATCCGACTCGAAGATGACCAATAATATGGGTTCAAAGGACCAAATCCGGTTCCGAAGGTCCAAATAATGTGGAAACCGACCTGTGAGATTTATATTTATTTATATGAATTTAAATAAAATTTATATTTACGTTAATTTATATACTTCGATAGCAATTGGTATGATGTTAAGTGAACTGTATTTCTGCAATAATCTCACAAATCGATCCATACACATTAGGGGGGGGTTATATTGAATTTATAGTTATGCAGCCAATCAAACTACAGTATTAACTACACAATAGTATATATTGAAGGTTCCTTATCTTATTATACAGCAGGTTAGTTCACCAGGTATAACTAGGATGTAGACACCAAATTATCCTATTTTAGGCAGTTTCCAACACCCAGTAACTGATGTACAAGTCTTGCTTCCTCTTCTTGTACCTGTCAAATGTGCTAGCTGTAAAGCCAGACTCCTAATATATGACAGCTATATCAGAGAAATCACTGTACAATGAACCATAAAGACCAAGGCTTAATTACCTTTAGTATGAGGCGATTTCGTATTTTAACCGGCTCGCCCTATCTACTGACATTAATGGCCAAAATGATTAGATAAATGGGTTTCGGACAAACACTTTCCTTGATTTGTTGATAGCGTGTTGATAATGGTAGATCCAGTAAGTTCAGTAGAAACTTCGGTTTCAACTCTTTTAACCCTGTCGTAGCTCAGTCGATTAAGGCAGAGTCTGGATGCTCCGGGACGCAAGTTCGAATCCTCGTCACGGCCCTTGTGGATTTTTTCATTTAATGCATCACGTTAGTGTGATCTCTGTGTGTAATCAACCCCCAAGTCTTTCTCTCTCTCAGACTCTTGGTGAATTTCATCTCCCAAATGATACCTTGTATCTAGCCTCCAGCTCCCTACACTTATCTCATTACATTTGCTTGGGTTAAACTCTAACAAAAACTTGTTCGTCCATTCCTTCAGTTTGTGTAGGTCTTCTTGAAGCCTCTAGCAGTCCTCCTCTGTCTTAATCCTTCTCGTAATTTTGGCATCGTCAGCAACATTGAGAGGAATGAGTCTATCCCTACGGGAGATCGTTTACATACATCAGAAATATATTAGGACCAAGTACAGAGCCCTGTGGGACTTTCACTGGTGACTTCACGCCAATCTGAGGTCTCACCCCTCACTAACTCTTTGCTTCCTATTGCTAGGGCACTCCCTTATCCACTGGAGCACTTTACCATTTACTCCTGCCTGTCTCTCCAGCTTATGTACCAGCCTCTTATGGGGGACTGTATCAAAGGCTTTCCGACAGTCCAAAAAATGCAGTCTGCCCAGCCTTCTCTTTGTTGCTTAATCTTTGTCACCTGGTCATGTGTTACTAGATTTTTTCTCACGATCTTCTCCATCACTTTGCATGGTATACAAGTCAAGGACACTGGCCTGTAGTTCAGTGCATCTTGTCTGTCACCCTTTTTGTATATTGGGACCACATTAGCCGTCTTCCATGTTTCTGGTAATTCTCCCGTCTCCAGTGACCTACTATACACTATGGAGAGTGGCAAGCAGAGTACCTCTGCACTTTCTTTCAATACCCATGGTGAGATTCCGTCTGGACCAACAGCCTTTCTCACGTCCAGATCCAACAGATGTCACTTGACCTCATCTCTCGTAATTTCGAACCCTTCCAAGGCCGTGTGTGTCAAGTGTGTGTGTGTGAAGTGTGAAGTGTGTGCGTGTGTGTGTGTGTGTGTGTGTTGTGTGTGGTGTGTGTGTGTGTGTGTGGTGTGTGTGTGTGTGGTGTGTGTGTGTGTGTGTGTGTACTCACCTGTTTGTACTCACATATTTGTGCTTCCGGGAGTTGAACTCTGGCTCTTTGGTCCACCTCTCAACGTTCAATCAACAGGTGTACAGGTTCTTGAGCCTACTGAGCTCTATCATATATACACTTGAAACTGTGTATGGAAACAGCCTCCACCACATCACTTCCAAGTGCATTCCATTTATTAACTACTCTGACACTGATAAAATTCTTTCTAACGTCTCTGTGGCTCATCTGGGTACTAAGTTTCCACCTGTTTCCCCTTGTTCGTGTTCCACCCGGCTGAAGAGTTTGTCTTGTCCACCCTGTCAATTCCCCTGAGAATTTTGTAGGTGGTTATCATGGTCTCCCCATGTGTGTGTGTGTGTGTGTGTGTGGTGTGTGTGTGTGTGTGTGTGTTGTGTGTGTGTGTGTGTGTGTGTGTGTGTGCGCGCGTGTGTGTGTGTGTGTGTGTGTGTGTGTGTGTGTGTGTGTGTTGTGCGCGCGTGTGGTGTGTGTTACCTTTTTATGAAAAATATATTTTTCAAATAAATAAAACTGTGTTAAAAACGACAAATAAAGAGGCGCTCTATTTTCCTGAAATATTTCCCTGCTTCAGTATTTAAAAAAAATGTCTCATTATATTTGTGTGGGTTTAAGGGGAATATTTCCGGGCCAGCTGATGCTTTCCGTGTCAGTAATTTGGTAGCACAACCGCTCTCCAAGAGCCAGGACCTGCAAAACCAAAGTCAGAGCGGTGTAAGCACTCCCGCCGGAGGATTTTACACTTGGGAAAATGATTCTAACTTTTGTCGTCCCTACCCAACTTTGCCTGTTTTATCGCCGTTGCTTCCCCAGACACGTTCCATGGCGGGTATGGCAGAGTCACCTCCAGGCCCCACCACGGAGGGCACAGCTATACCCGCCAAACCACACACCGGAAACTACGACGTTGGTACAACGTTCGAACAAGTTTTAACACCACCTAACAGTTATAACAACCAATATAGCAAGTTGTAACAACGTTCTAATACGTCATAACACGTTAAGCCAAGATGTAACAACTTTATTACAGGTTGTAACAAGCGGAAAATAGAGACAGTTTCGGTTGTGTTTCCAGTGAGGCTTCCCACTACCTGTAAGGCGGGTTCTCCGTGGCGCGCTGAGGGATGGGTGAGTTGATGTTAATGAGGTAATGGGGCATTGGAGTGGTTGATCTCTCAGGAGGCGGGTGACCCTCCTTGGTCATATCAAACCCAATTAGCCTCCAGAAGGGTGAGAGGTGAGAGACGACTGTGTAGTGGTGAGAGGTGAGAAACACCTGCGTATCTGTGAGATTGATT
>WNGS01162552.1:85553-99431 GCA_020271785.1 Procambarus virginalis | reverse complement strand
GACCCACCACTGCCACCTGGTGTTATGTTACCCACCACCACCTGGTGTTCCGTGACCCACCACCAACACCACCACCTGGTGTTCCGTGACCCACCACCAACACCACCACCTGGTGTTCCGTGACCCACCACCACCACCTGGTGTTACGTGACCCACCACCACCACCACCTGGTGTTCCGTGACCCACCACCACCACCACCACCACCACCTGGTGTTCCGTGACCCACCACCACCACCACCACCTGGTGTTCCGTGACCCACCACCAACACCACCACCTGGTGTTCCGTGACCCACCACCACCACCTGGTGTTACGTGACCCACCACCACCACCACCTGGTGTTCCGTGACCCACCACCACCACCACCACCACCACCTGGTGTTCCGTGACCCACCACCACCACCACCACCTGGTGTTGTGTGACCCACCACCACCACCTGGTGTTACGTGACCCCCCACCATCACCTGGTGTTATGTGACCCACCACCAACACCTGGTGTTATGTGACCCACCACGAACACCTGGTGTTAAGTGACCCACCGCCACCTGGTTTTACGTGACTCACCACCACCTGGTGTTACGTGACCCACCACTGCCACCTGGTGTTACATAACCCACCACCACCACCACCTGGTGTTACGTGACCCACCACTACCACCTGGTGTTACGTGACCCACTACCACCACCACCACCTGGTGTTACGTGACCCGCCACTATCACCTGTTGTTACGTGACCCACCACCTCCACCACGTGGTATTACGCGACCCACCACCACCTGGTGTTACGTGACCCACTACCTCCACCTGGTGTTACATGACCCACTACCACCACGTGGTATTACGTGACCCACCAGCACCTTGTGTTACATGACCCACTACCACCACCTGGTATTACATGACCCACTACTACCACCTGGTGTTTCGTGACCCACTACCAACACCATATAATGATACATGACCCACCAACACCACCTGGTGTTATGTGACCCACCACAACCACCTGGTGTTACGTGACCCACCGCCACCTGGTGTTACGCGACTCACCACCACCTGGTGTTACGTGACCCACAACACCACGTGGTGTTACATGACCCACTACCACCACCTGGTGTTATGTGACCCACCACCACCTGGTGTTACGTAACCCACCGCCACCGCCACCTGGTGTTACGTGACCCACCACCACCTGGTGTTATGTGACCCACCACCACCTGGTGTTACGTGACCCACCACCACCTGGTGTTACGTGACCCACCACCACCTGGTGTTACGTGACCCACCACCACCTGTTGTTACGTGACCCACCACCACCTGGTGTTACGTGACCCACCACCACCTGGTGTTATGTGATCCTCCACCACCTGGTGTTACATGGATCACCACCACCATCAACTGGGGTTATGTGACCCACCACCACTAGCTGGTGTTACATGACCCACTACCACCACCTGGTGTTATGTGACCCACGACCACCGCCTGGTGTTACGTGACCCACCACCACCACCTGGTGTTACGTGACCAGCGACCACCTGGTGTTACGTGAGCAAACACCACCTGGTGTTACGTGAGCAAACACCACCTGGTGTTACGTGACCCACTACCACCACCTGGTGTTACATGACCCAACACCACCTGGTATTACGTGACACACCACCACCACCAGCTAGGGTTATATAACCCACTACCATCACCTGGTGTTACGTGACCCACCACCACCACCAGGTGTTACGTGATCCACCACCACCACCACCTGCTGTTCCGTGACCCAACACCACCTGGTATTACGTGACACACCACCACCACCAGCTAGGGTTATATAACCCACTACCATCACCTGGTGTTACGTGACCCACCACCACCACCTGGTGTTACGTAACCCACCTCCACCACCACCTGGTGTTACGTGTCCCACCACCACCACCTAGTGTTAATGACCCACCACCACCACCTGGTGTTACGTGTCACGCCACTATCACCTGGTATTATGTGACCCAACACCACCACCTCCTGGTATTATGCGACCCACCACCACCTGGTGTTACGTGAACCCCCACCACCTGGTGTTACGTGACCCACCACCACCACCTGGTGTTACGTGACCAACCACCACGAGCTGGTGTTACTCGACCCACCACCACTTGGTGTTACGTGACCCACCACCACCAACACCTGGTGTTATGTGACCCACCACCACCACCAGGTGTTACGTGATCAACCACCACCACCACCTGGTATTACGTGACTCAACACCACCTGGTGTTACGTGACCCAACACCACCTGGTGTTACGTGACACACCACCACCACCAGCTGGTGTTATATGACCCACTACCACCACCTGGTGTTACGTGACCCACCACCACCACCTGGTGTTACGTAACCCACCACCACAACCACCTGGTGTTACGTGACCCACCACCACCTGGTGTTAAATGACCCACCACCACCACCTGGTGTTACGTGTCACGCCACTATCACCTGGTATTATGTGACCCACCACCACCACCTCCTGGTATTATGCGACCCACCACCACCTGGTGTTACGTGAACCCACACCTCCTAGTGTTACGTGACCCACCACCACCTGGCATTACATGACCCACTACCCCTACCACCTGGTGTTACGTGGCCCACCAACACCACCTGGTGTTATGTGACCCACCACCACCTGGTGTTACGTGACCCACCACCATCTGGTGTTACGTGACCCACCACCACCACCTGGTGTTACGTGACCCCCCCACCATCACCTGGGGTTACGTGACCCACCACCACCACCTGTTGTTATGTGACCCACCAAAAACACCTGGTGTTACGTGACCCACCGCCACTTGGTGTTACGTGACTCGCCACCACCTGGTGTTACGTGACCCACCACTGCCTCCTGGTGTTACATAACCCACCACCATCACCACCTGGTGTTACGTGACCCACCACCTCCACCACGTGGTATTACGCGACCCACCACCACCTGGTGTTACGTGACCCACTACCTCCACCTGGTGTTACATGACCCACTACCACCACGTGGTATTACGTGACCCACCAGCACCTTGTGTTACATGACCCACTACCACCACCTGGTATTACATGACCCACTACTACCACCTGGTGTTTCGTGACCCACTACCAACACCATATAATGATACATGACCCACCAACACCACCTGGTGTTATGTGACCCACCACAACCACCTGGTGTTACGTGACCCACCGCCACTGGTGTTACGCGACTCACCACCACCTGGTGTTACGTGACCCACAACACCACGTGGTGTTACATGACCCACTACCACCCCTGGTTGTTTGTGACCCACCACCACCTGGTGTTACGTAACCCACCGCCACCGCCACCTGGTGTTACGTGACCCACCACCACCTGGTGTATGTGACCCACCACCACCTGGTGTTACGTGACCCCCACCACCTGGTGTTACGTGACCCACCACCACCTGGTGTTACGTGACCCACCACCACCTGTTGTTACGTGACCCACCACCACCTGTGTTACGTGACCCACCACACCTGGTGTTATGTGATCCTCCACACCTGGTGTTACATGGATCACCACCACCATCAACTGGGGTTATGTGACCCACCACCACTAGCTGGTGTTACATGACCACTACCACCACCTGGTGTTATGTGACCCACGACCACCGCCTGGTGTTACGTGACCCACCACCACCACCTGGTGTTACGTGACCAGCGACCACCTGGTGTTACGTGAGCAAACACCACCTGCTGTTACGTGAGCAAACACCACCTGGTGTTACGTGACCCACTACCACCACCTGGTGTTACATGACCCAACACCACCTGGTATTACGTGACCACCACCACCACCAGCTAGGGTTATATAACCCACTACCATCACCTGGTGTTACGTGACCCACCACCACCACCAGGTGTTACGTGATCCACCACCACCACCACCTGCTGTTCCGTGACCCACACCACCTGGTATTACGTGACACACCACCACCACCACTAGGGTTATATAACCCACTACCATCACCTGGTGTTACGTGACCCACCACCCCACCTGGTGTTACGTAACCCACCTCCACCACCACCTGTGTTACGTGTCCCACCACCACCACCTGGTGTTAATGACCCACCACCACCACCTGGTGTTACGTGTCACGCCACTATCACCTGGTATTATGTGACCCAACACCACCACCTCCTGGTATATGCGACCCACCACCACCTGGTGTTACGTGAACCCCCACCACCTGGTGTTACGTGACCCACCACCACCACCTGGTGTTACGTGACCAACCACCCGAGCTGTGTTACTCGACCCCCACCACTTGGTGTTACGTGACCCACCACCACCAACACCTGGTGTTATGTGACCCACCACCACCCCAGGTGTTACGTGATCAACCACCACCACCACCTGGTATTACGTGACTCAACACCACCTGGTGTTACGTGACCCAACACCACCTGGTTTACGTGACACACCACCACCACCAGCTGGTGTTATATGACCCACTACCACCACCTGGTGTTACGTGACCCACCACCACCACCTGGTGTTACGTAACCCACCACCACAACCACCTGGTGTTACGTGACCCACCACCACCTGGTGTTAAATGACCCACCACCACCACCTGGTGTTACGTGTCACGCCACTATCACCTGGTATTATGTGACCCCCACCACCACCTCCTGGTATTATGCGACCCACCACCACCTGGTGTTACGTGAACCCACACCTCCTAGTGTTACGTGACCCACCACCACCTGGCATTACATGACCCCTACCCCACCACCTGGTGTTACGTGGCCCACCAACACCACCTGGTGTTATGTGACCCACCACCACCTGGTGTTACGTGACCCACCACCATCTGGTGTTACGTGACCCACCACCACCACCTGGTGTTACGTGACCCCCCCACCATCACCTGGGGTTACGTGACCCACCACCACCACCTGTTGTTATGTGACCCACCAAAAACACCTGGTGTTACGTGACCCACCGCCACTTGGTGTTACGTGACTCGCCACCACCTGGTGTTACGTGACCCACCACTGCCTCCTGGTGTTACATAACCCACCACCATCACCACCTGGTGTTACGTGACCCACCACCACCACCACCTGGTGTACGTGACCCACCAAAACCACCTGGCATTACGTGACCCGCCACTATCACCTGTTTTACGTGACCCCCACTATCACCTGTTGTTACGTGACCCACCACCACCACCACCACCACTGGTATTACGCGACCCACCACCACCTGGTGTTACGTGACCCAACAACCACCTGGTGTTACATGACGCACTACCACCACCTGGTGTTACGTGACCCACCACCACCTGGTGTTACGTGACCCAACACCACCTGGTGTTACATGACCCACTACTACCACCTGGTGTTTCGTGACCCACTACCAACACCATATAATGATACATGACCCACCAACACCACCTGGTGTTATGTGACCCACCACAACCACCTGGTGTTACGTGACCCACCGCCACCTGGTGTTACGCGACTCACCACCACCTGGTGTTACGTGACCCACAAACACCACGTGGTGTTACATGACCCACTACCACCACCTGGTGTTATGTGACCCACCACCACCTGGTGTTACGTAACCCACCGCCACCGCCACCTGGTGTTACGTGACCCACCACCACCTGGTGTTATGTGACCCACCACCACCTGGTGTTACGTGACCCACCACCACCTGGTGTTACGTGACCCACCACCACCTGGTGTTACGTGACCCACCACCACCTGTTGTTACGTGACCCACCACCACCTGGTGTTACGTGACCCACCACCACCTGGTGTTATGTGATCCTCCACCACCTGGTGTTACATGGATCACCACCACCATCAACTGGGGTTATGTGACCCACCACCACTAGCTGGTGTTACATGACCCACTACCACCACCTGGTGTTATGTGACCCACGACCACCGCCTGGTGTTACGTGACCCACCACCACCACCTGGTGTTACGTGACCAGCGACCACCTGGTGTTACGTGAGCAAACACCACCTGCTGTTACGTGAGCAAACACCACCTGGTGTTACGTGACCCACTACCACCACCTGGTGTTACATGACCCAACACCACCTGGTATTACGTGACCCCACCACCACCAGCTAGGTTATATAACCCACTACCATCACCTGGTGTTACGTGACCCACCACCACCACCAGGTGTTACGTGATCCACCCCACCACCACCACCTGCTGTTCCGTGACCCAACACCACCTGGTATTACGTGACACACCACCACCACCAGCTAGGGTTATATAACCCACTACCATCACCTGGTGTTACGTGACCCACCACCACCACCTGGTGTTACGTAACCCACCTCCACCACCACCTGGTGTTACGTGTCCCACCACCACCACCTGGTGTTAATGACCCACCACCACCACCTGGTGTTACGTGTCACGCCACTATCACCTGGTATTATGTGACCCAACACCACCACCTCCTGGTATTATGCGACCCACCACCACCTGGTGTTACGTGAACCCCCCCACCTGGTGTTACGTGACCCACCACCACCACCTGGTGTTACGTGACCAACCACCACGAGCTGGTGTTACTCGACCCACCACCACTTGGTGTTACGTGACCCACCACCACCAACACCTGGTGTTATGTGACCCACCACCACCACCAGGTGTTACGTGATCAACCACCACCACCACCTGGTATTACGTGACTCAACACCACCTGGTGTTACGTGACCCAACACCACCTGGTGTTACGTGACACACCACCACCACCAGCTGGTGTTATATGACCCACTACCACCACCTGGTGTTACGTGACCCACCACCACCACCTGGTGTTACGTACCCCACCACCACAACCACCTGGTGTTACGTGACCCACACCACCCTGGTGTTAAATGACCCCCACCACCACCTGGTGTTACGTGTCACGCCACTATCACCTGGTATTATGTGACCCACACCACCACCTCCTGGTATTATGCGACCCCCACCACCTGGTGTTACGTGAACCCACACCTCCTAGTGTTACGTGACCCACCACCACCTGGCATTACATGACCCCTACCCCTACACCACCTGGTTACGTGGCCCACCAACACCACCTGGTGTTATGTGACCCACCACCACCTGGTGTTACGTGACCCACCACCATCTGGTGTTACGTGACCACCACCACCACCTGGTGTTACGTGACCCCCCCCCATCACCTGGGGTTACGTGACCCACCACCACCCTGTTGTTATGTGACCCACCAAAAACACCTGGTGTTACGTGACCCACCGCCACTTGGTGTTACGTGACTCGCCACCACCTGGTGTTACGTGACCCACCACTGCCTCCTGGTGTTACATAACCCACCACCATCACCACCTGGTGTTACGTGACCCCCCACCACCACCTGGTGTTACGTGACCCACCAAAACCACCTGGCATTACGTGACCCGCCACTATCACCTGTTGTTACGTGACCCACCACTATCACCTGTTGTTACGTGACCCACACCACCACCACCACCTGGTATTACGCGACCCACCACCACCTGGTGTTACGTGACCCAACACCACCTGGTGTTACATGACGCACTACCACCACCTGGTGTTACGTGACCCACCACCACCTGGTTTACGTGACCCACTACCACCACCTGGTGTTACATGACCCACTACCTCCACCTGTGTTACGTGACCAACCAACACCACCACCTGATGTTATGTAACCCACCACCACCCTGGTGTTACGTGACCCACCATCACCACCTTGTGATACTTGACCGACCACCACCACCAGGTGTTACGTGACCCACCACCACCTGGTATTACATGACCCACTACCACCACCACCTGGTGTTATGTGGCCCACCAACACCACCTGGTGTTATGTGACCCACCACGACCACCTGGTGTTACGTGACCCACCGCCACCTGGTGTTACGTGACCCACCACTGCCACCTGGTGTTACGTGACCCACCACTGCCACCTGGTGTTACGTTACCCAACACTGCCACCTGGTGTTACGTGACCCACCACTTCCACCTAGTGTTATATTACCCACCACCACCTAGTGTCACGTGACACACCACCTCCTGGTAATACGTGACCCACTACCAGCACCTGGTGTTACATGACCCACTACCACCACCTGGTGTTATGTGACCCACCACCACCTGGTGTTACGTAACCCACCACCACATCTACCTGGTTTTACGAAACCCACCATTGCCACCTGGTGTTATGTTACCCACCACCACCTGGTGTTACGTGACCCACCACCACAACCATCTGGTGTTACGTGACCAGGCACCACCACCATCTTGTGGAACGTGACCCACCACCACCACCTGGTGTTACGTGACTCACCACCATCACCTGATGTTATGTGACCCACCACCACCTGGTGTTGACCCAACACCACCTGGTTTTACGTGACCCAGCACCACCTGGTTTTACGTGACCCAGCACCACCGCCTGGTGTTACGTGACGCGCCACTATCACCTGGTATTACGCGACCCACCACCACCTGGTGTTACGTTACTCGCTACCACCACACCTGTTGATACATGACCCACCAACACCACCTGGAGTTATGTGACCCATCACGACCACCTGGTGTTACATGACCCACCGCCACCTGGAGTTACGCGACTCATTACCACCTGCTGTTACGTGACCCACCACTGCTACCTGGTGTTACGTTACCCACCACCACCTGGTGTTACTTGACACACCTCCACCTGGTGTTACGTGACACACATCAACCTGGTGTTACGTGACCCACTACCACAACCTGGTGTTACGTAACCCTCCACCAACGCCACCTGGTGTTACGTGACCACCACCACCTGGTGTTACATGACCCCCCGCAATCACCTGGTGTTACGTGACCCACCGCAGTTACCTGGTGTTACGTGACCCACCACCACCACCTGGTGTTACGTGACCCATCACCACCACCTGGTGTTACGTGACCCCCCATTATCACGTGGGTTACGTGACCCACCACCATCACCTGGTGTTATGTGACCCACCACGGACACCTGGTGTTACTTGACCCACCCCCACCTGGTGTTTCGTGACTCACCACCACCTGGTGTTACGTGACCCACCACTGCCTGGTGTTACATAACCCACCACCATCACCACCTGGTGTTATGTGACCCACCACCACCACCTGGTGTTACGTGACCCAAAACCACCACCTGGCGTTACATGACCCGCCACTATCACCTGTTGTTTACGTGACCATCTACCACCTGGTATTACGCGACCCACCACCACCTGGTGTTACGTGACACACCACCACCTTGTGTTAAGTGGCCCACCACCACCTGGTGTTACGTGACCCAATACCACCACCTTGTGTTACGTGACCCACCACCACCTGGTGTTACGTGACCCACTACCACACCTGGTGTTACGTGACCAACCAACACCACCACCTGGTGTTATATGACCCACTACCAACACCTGGTGTTACGTGACCAACGAACACCACCACCTGGTGTCATGTGACCCACCTGGTGTCATGTCATTTGGTCTCCTGCTTCGTACCCCTATTTTCATTGCATTATATTTGCTGGGGTTAAACTCTAACAACCATTTGTTCGACCATTCCTGCAGGTTGGCCAGGTCTTCTTGAAGCCTCAAGCTGTCCTTCTCTGTCTTAATCCTTCACGTAATTTTGGCATCGTCAGCAAACATTGAGACGAATGAGTCTATACCCTCCGGGAGATCATTTACATATATCAAAAACAGGATTGGACCGAGTACAGAGCCCTGTGGGACTACACTGATGACTTCACGTCAAACTGAGGTCTCACCCCTCACTGTAACTCTCTGCTTCCTATTGCTTAGGTACTACCTTATCCACCGGAACATCTTACCAGTCTCTCCAGCTCATGTACCAGCCTCTTATGGGATACTGTGTCAAAGGCTTATCGACAGTCCAAGAAAATGCAGTCCGCCCAGCCTTCTCTTTGTTGCCTAATCTTTGTCACCTGGTCGCAGAATTCTATTAAGCCTGTAAGGCATGATTTCTCCCTGAACCCATATTGATGGGTTGTCACAAAGTCCCTTATCTCCAGACGTGTTACTAAGTTTTTTCTCATGATATCCTCCATCTCCTTGCATGGTATACAAGTTAAAGACACTGGCTTGTAATTCAGTGCCTCTTGTCTGTCACCCTTTTTGTATATTGGACCACATTAGCCGTCTTCCGTATTTCTGGTAGGTCTCCCATCTCCAGTGACCTACTATACACTATGGAGAGTGGCAAGCAAAGTGCCTCTGCACACTCTTTCAATACCCATGGTGAAATCTCGTCTGGGCCAACAGCCTTTCTCACATCCAGATCCAACAGGTGTCTCCTGACCTCATCTTTCGTAATTTCAAACCCTTCCCAGGCCGCCCCCCCTCCCCATCTGGCCCATTGACGCCGTGAGGGGGCTTAATAGACGGCTGCCGGAGTGTGATACTCCGTGGGACAGTTCTCTGTCCTTTTGTGGCCTTGCACTCCTGCTGCTGTCTTCTCTAATTGTGCCGAATCGCTTTTCCTTTTCCTTATGTTTCCTTATGTATAGGTTATATCCTGGAAGTTGTAAACTCTGACTCAGTAGGCCCGGATGTAGATGACAGTAAACAAGAAAGGGTACCAGACAGCACTGACAGCTCGATAGGTACAGACACTACGACGGTTCCCGATAGAGCAATTCAGAACAGAAGGACAGACTTATGCAAATTTTATGCAAAGGGCAAATGCAGACATAGACATGCTGGTAATAAGAAAGAATTAGAATGCAGTTCCAACATCCCAAAAAATGTTTAAATATGCTTAGGAAAGGTGAGTGTCTATTTGGATCAATATGTAGGTTTTTCCATCCTGACATATGTCAAACCTCACTGGAGGACAGAAAATGCTATGACCTCAGCTGCCCACACTTTCACGTGAAAGGCAAGGAACGCTACAAAGAGTGGCTTTCGTTTTTCTTCCTCTCTTCTCCTATCTGCTTGTCGTTTCCTGCCTACCTTTTGCTTGTTTTGGTTATTCGTTTGGTCTTCTTCTATTTTGATGCCCGGTGCTTGAGGAGGCATACTCTTGCACCAGTAGAACTATAGTACCCAACGTCTCGAGCGAGGGGAACCTTTTATTGTCAATCCCCCTTTCGTCGCTGAACCCGATCTCGATGGACTGACAGTTCTTAAGGTGGCGTTTGTGGGGTGTATACTCACGACGCACCCCTAGGGGCCCCGGCATGATCGGCAATAGCTTCCTGTTGGGTGTCCTGCCTCTAATTGTGCTCAATGGTGGGTATGGGGGCACATTCGTGAATGAATTTCTCGCTTTTCGTACATATGCCATTTAATGTTTCTGTTGTACCCTCTCAAGCTCGTGGGGTGGGCGACCAAGCCCCCGAGTCGGCCTGTATTGGAAGACCGGGCTCTGTAGCCCCTTCTGCGTTGGCCCCGACCTTGCTCCTCCTTTGACCATCCTGACTTCTTCCCCAGCTCCCCTCCCTCCTCTGTGGTTGGGTCGAGCCTCCAGCCCCAGTGGTGACCACTTCCCCCCTGGTGCGGCTAAGTCTCTCGTTGTAACTACTGCACCTTTTATCCCCTCTCTCTCTGGGGGTTCTCAATGGCGTCAGTGCCACGACCGCAGTAGCTCAATTCGTTCCTGTACTGATGCATATCAGGCCTTGTTTGGTCTCGCTTCATGGGCCAAATACTTTGATCTCCTCTCTCTTGATTCTGCACCTCTTGATGATTTCTCCCTTCATCGGCATCTTGTTGATTCCATGAATGCTTCTGTTACCTTCAACCCCACTCTTCTCGGTACACGTATCATTGCTGCTCTTTCTCAAGATGCAGCTTCCCGCTTGGCTGCCTTATCCTGCCTTGGCGAGATCCCTGTTCGGGTCTCAAAGAACGCTTGGTTGAATGCCAGTGTTGGCACTATTCTCTTCCCGCCCCATGTTGCGACCGGTGTTCGGAATCTACAAGACTGCCACGATGATGTTCGGCACATCCTTGATGCCCAAGGCCATTCTGTCCTACAGGTAGACTCGTTTACTCGTCCCCCTCATGGTCGTCGCCGTCAACCCCTTCGGGTTGTGAAGATTACCTTTGATGGTAGAACCCTTCCATCCTCTGTCATTCTTGCTGGTGCCAGGTGCTCTGTCCAGGAGTATATTCCTTCTCCTCGGCTTTGTAACAAGTGCTGGAAGTTTGAGCATGGTGCCCTCCGCTGCTCTGGGACTGTCTCTCTCTGTCCTTTGTGTAGGGGCAAAGGTCATTCTAAGTCAGGGTGCACTTCTCCCCAGGCTCGCTGCCTCAACTGCAGTGAGGCCCATCCTACCTTCTCCCGTGCCTGTATTCATTAGAAGCTTGAGGCTGCCGTCCTCAACTTGAAGCACTAGGAGCGTTCATCTTTTCCTGAGGCGTGGCGCCAGGTTCGCCGGCTCACACCTTATGCTAACGTCTCTTATGCTCGCGTGTTGCGCTCGTCCTCTCCTCGTCCTTCCCACCTTCCTCAGACTCACAACCGTTACCGGGCCTTGGACCCTGATATGCCCACTGCCCAATCCTCTGTTCCTTTGAGTTCTGTCCCGAAGGGTCCCCCTCCTGGTCCTCTGTCTGGGTTCCCCTTCTTTCTACCCGGTCTGTCATGTCTCCTGTGTCTTCTTCCTCGTCTCCCTCCGATCCTCCTTCCCATCCTTCTCCTCCATCTCTTGCTCTCCCCGCCGCTTGTCGGTGCAGGCTGATGTCCATCGCTCTCTATGGCTGTCGTGTGTGCTCTCGTTCAGCTTCTCCTGTTGAGACGCTGGAATCCGTTTCCCGGTACGTAGTTGCTGGGACACCGGTTTCTTTAAGTCAGAAGCGTAAGCCTGGCTCTTCTCCTTCCTCCTCCCCGGCGGGTAAGAAGGCTTCGCTTTCTTCCTCGGCCCCTACTACTGGCTCTATTGCTCCTTCCCCTCCCATTTCAGTGGTTGCGCCCCCTGTTCCTGCTATGGAGGTTTCTTTGGCCTCCACTTCCCTCTCGGTTGCTGCCCTTGCTGAGGTGCGCTCCCCTCTTTCTACTCCCTCTCTTCCTGCTGCTGTCCTTGACTGCTCCTCTCTGTTGTCTCCTCCTCTTCCTCCTCCTCCTCCGACCCACCCGCCCACCTCTGGTCTGTTCTCCTGCTTCCTTCTCTCCGGCTTTGCTCAGTTTACCCATGCCCCCTAACCCTGACTTTGCTGACCCTGATCCCGACCCTGATATTCTTTAACGCGCTATGTTGCTCTTTCGCCTTTGTTTCTTCCTTGCTTTCTGTTGTTGTCCTTTCTCTTCTCGTCGATGTCTATTCTTCAATAGAACGTTCAGGGTTATTATGCCAATTTCCTTGAACTCCAACTTCTGATTTCGGGGTTTTCACCCCTTTGTGTCTGTCTACAGGAGCCGATGCTTGGTGCTCGTCCTGGTCGCTTTCGTGGCTATTCCTTTCTTTCCCCCCCCCCCAGCAATAGCTGGGGCTCCTAACTCTTCTGCTCTCTTGATTCGCTCTGATGTTCCCTTTGTCCCTTACTTTTTCCTTCGCCTCTCCATTGTTCTGCTGCTCGTATCTTTGTGGGGAAATGGTACACGGTTTGTTCCATTTATCTCCCCCCGAGTGTCCCGCTTTCTCTTCCTGATCTGAAACACCTATTGGACTCCTTGCCGGAGCCTGTGCTCCTGCTGGGTGATTTAAATTGTCGTCATTCTCTTTGGAGTGATGTTCTGACGAACACCCGGGGTCGCCTTCTTGAGCCGTTTATCCTCTCTTCTTCCCTGTCTCTTCTGAATTCTGGTGAGCCCACTCATTTGGACTCTCGAACTCGCACCCTTTCCTGTCTT
>WNGS01162552.1:68507-81007 GCA_020271785.1 Procambarus virginalis | reverse complement strand
CCTGGTTCACTTCAGACTTAGAACAGCTTACATGGGAATTATTCACCTTACCCTTGAGGTTACCTATGAGGTGGTGTTCGGGGCTTAGTTAGCGTCCCCGCGGCCCTGGTTGTTGACCAGCCTCTTGGTTTGCTGGACTGGTCAACGAGATATTTAGCGTTAGGGCCAGCTGTTTGACTCGCGTTGGTAGGCGGTTTTCGGCCCAGCCTGACGGATGAGTCACAGCCTGGTGTGATCAGGTATCCTTTGGACGGTGCTTATCCAGTTCGTAGTTGAACACTGGAGGGGTCTGCGCAGTTATGTCCTATTGTGTAGTGGGATTGCTGTGTTGAACAGCTCGTGCCGCTGTTGTTGATAGTGTTCTCTCTCAGAGTACCTGTTGCAACCTCTGTCTCTTTCAACGGGGGTATTCCTGCACATCCTGCCATGTCTTCTGGTCTCATTGTGTTATTCTGTGTGCAGGTTTGGGACCAGCCCCTCTAATATTTTCCATGTGTAAATTATTATGTACCTGCACTCAAGAAAATACAGATTTAGGCTCTTGAGTCGGTCCCAGTAGTTTAGATGTTTACTGAGTGGATTCTAGCAGTAAAGGCTCCCTGCACGCTCTCCAGGTCAGCAATTTCTCCGCTTGAAAGGGGGCTGTCATTGTGCAGCAGTACTCCACTCTAGAAAGCCACAGCGTCTTGAAGGAGTATCATCATCGGTATAGCATCTCTAGTGTGAAAGGTTCTTAGTTATCCAACCTGTCATTTTTCGTGCAGTTTGACGCTACTTTATTGTGTTATTAAAGGTAAGGTCTTCCGACATGAGTACACCCAGATCCTTAACATTGCCTTTTCGTTCTATGTTATATTTGCTGAGTTTGTATGTGGTTTCCGTTTTTATATTTTCATTTTTCTTCCTTTCCGTTGCGCATGAGCTGGAACTTATCTTCGTTAAACACCATATTATTTTCTGTAGCCCATAGAAAGACCTGATCTACATCTGAGTGGAGGTTTGCCGTGTCCTCTATGTTGCCTACTCTCATGAAGATCCTAATGTCATCTGCAAGGATGATAAAGTGCCCTTGCCCAAGGAAGTGTGTCCTTATCTATGTCCGATATGAGGATGAGAAAAAGTACTGGAGTACAATATGTTACAATGTGTAAATGAACCACAGTGTAAATGAAACGCGATGTGTATTTACAACCGGTTGAGCAACGAGTTAAAAGTGATTGAGTTTCTCCCTGGAAATGTTCCAGTCCGTATGAGGGGTTTTTGGTATAAAAAAAACACAATAATTAAGTTTGTTAGCGTCGATATCTGATAATCACAAATCCGCGATAGCTCATCAAATCAATGCTTTGAAGCGGGACGTTAGTCTTTTGTTCAATATGTATAGCCGAGTTGGCATGTTATGTGATGCTTGGGGGCTCTGTTGAGGTTTGTTCAGCCTTGTTCAGCCGTGCTGGTGTCAGGAGACCTGAGGTGTTCAGTACAGTCACCGTTATTGATGAACACTTCGTTTGAATGAACAACTAAAGCATGTTCATAGCACATATTTGTACTAAATTAGGTTTAAGGTAGCGTGTATCACGCCTAGGATTGCTAAGAGAGATTCTTAGATTAATCTAAGAAAACTGCGGCTCTTAGATTAATCTAAGAGACTTAATCTAAGAGACTGCGGCTCTTAATCTAAGAATCGAGCATTGAGAGATTAATCTAATTCTTAGATTAATGTTCCGTTTAGAAAAAAAGTAATCCCGTTTGCGGAAATTTAATAATATAAGAATCAACTTTCAGATGGTCCCTCGCTACATTTTGGTCCTATCCACCAAATAATTTCTTTAAGTACTTTCTCCTGGTTGGAGAAAGGGATAGGATATAGGATAGGTTGTACCTATGTTATCTTGAGGTTATCTTGAGATGATTTCGGGGCTTTAGTGTCCCCGCGGCCCGGTCCTCGACCAGGCCTCCACCCCCAGGAAGCAGCCCGTGACAGCTGACTAACACCCAGGTACCTATTTTACTGCTAGGTAACAGGGGCATAGGGTGAAAGAAACTCTGCCCATTGTTTCTCGTCGGCGTCCGGGATCAAACCCGGGACCACAGGATCACAAGTCCAGTGTGCTGTCCGCTCGACCGACCGGCTCCCTTGTTCCTATGTTAGTTCATAGGTACGCCCAGTTCCCCTCTACTGATGTCGAGCTTAACAACACCCACACTGGGCTGGGAGGGATATGTAGCTGAGCTCAAAGGCAAATCTCTCTCTGTATATATTCGTTTTGGGTTACATTCTATTTTTGTCAATTGTTTGGTCCAGTTTGGCGGGGCTGGAATTGAAAGATAGCGTGGGGGCCAATTGCCTCTATATAACATCCACTACGGGCTCACCATAGCCCGTGCTACTTGGAACTTCTTGTTCTAGGTAGCGAATCTTTAACAACAACGATTGCCTCTAGGCTGTTAAGATTAAACTCGGAGGCTCTGAAACTCAGAGATGGCATGTGATGTATTATGGGGTTAAATAGTACATGTAATGTATTAAGATGCAATAATGCATATAATGTATTGAGTGGGGTAAATAGTGCTGTAGCTACCCCCTACCACGCTCCTTCTCTCCTACCCCACACTCCCCCCAGCACCCCCCACATTCCCCCCCCCCTACAACACACACACAACACACACACACACCACACACACACACACCCACACAACACACACCACACCACACACACACACACATCTGGAGAGAATAGACTTCGTGACAACCCATCAACATGGGTTCAGGGAGGGTAAATCTTGCCTTACAGGTGTGATAGAATTCTACGATCAGGTGACAAGAATTAAGCAAGAAAGAGAAGGGTGGGCGGACTGCATTTTTTTGGACTGTCGGAAAGCCTTTGACACAGTACCCCCATAAAGGTTGATGCATAAGCTGGAGAAACAGGCAGGAGTAACAGGTAGGGCGCTCCAGTGGATAAGGGAGTACCTAAGCAATAGGAAGCAGAGAGTTACAGTGAGGGGTGAGACCTCAGACTGGCGTGAAGTCACCAGTGAGTCCCACAGCTCTGTACTTGGACCTATCCTGTTTCTGATATACTAAATGATCTCCCAGAGGGTATAGACTCATTCCTCTCAATTTTGCTGACGACGCCAAAATTATGAGAAGGATTAAGACAGAGGAGGACAGCTTGAGACTTCAGAAGACCTGGACAAGCTGCAGGAATGTCGAACAAATGGCTGTTAGAGTTTAACCCAAGCAAGTGTAATGTAATGAAGATAGGGGTAGGAAGCAGGAGACCAGATACAAGGTATCATTTGGGTGATGAAATACTTCAAGAGTCAGAGAGAGAGAAAGACCTGGGGGTTGATATCACGCCAGACCTGTCCCCTGAAGCTCATATCAAGAGGATAACATCAGCAGCATATGCCAGGTTGGCTAACATAAGAACGGCCTTTAGAAACTTGTGTAAGGAATCTTCAGAACATTATATACCACATATGTCAGACCAATCCTGGAGTATGCGGCTCCAGCATGGAGTCCCTATCTAGTCAAGATAAGACTAAACTGGAAAGGTTCAAAGGTTTGCCACAGACTAGTACCCGAGCTGAGAGGTATGAGCTACGAGGAGCGACTGCAGGAATTAAACCTCACTTCGTTGGAAGACAGAAGAGTTAGGTGGGACATGATCACCACATTCAAGATTCTCAGGGGAATCGACAGGGTTGATAAAGACAGGCTGTTTAACACAAGGGGCACACCACTAGGGGACACAGGTGGAAGCTGAGTGCCAAATGAGCCACAGAGATATTGAAAGAACTTTTTAGTGTCAGAGTGGTTGACAAATGGAATGCATTAGGAACGATGTGGTGGAGGCTGACTCCATACACAGTTTCAAGTGTAGATATGATAGAGCCCATTAGGCTCAGGTAAACTGTACACCTGTTGATTGACGGTGTAGAGGCGGGACCAAAGAGCCAGAGCTCAACCCCCGCAAGCACAACCTAGGTGAGTACACTAGGTGAGTAACACACACCACACACACACACCACCAGACCCCCACACCCCACCCCCACCCCCGTCTTGCCGCCTAAAATTGAATTGTTGATCCACATAAAACCTAACAACCAGGTGGCGGTAGTGGGGTCACTTAACACCAGGTGGTCGTGTGGGTCACATAACACCAGGTGTTGGTTGGTCACGTAACACCAGGTTGTTTTTTGGTTGGGGTCACATAACAACAGGTGGTGGTGGTGGGTCACGTAACCCCAGGTGATGGTGGGGGGTCACGTAACACCAGGTGGTGGTGGTGGGTCACGTAACACCAGATGGTGGTGGGTCACATAACACCAGGTGGTGGTGGGTCACATAACACCAGGTGGTGTTGGTGGGCCACGTAACACCAGGTGGTGGTGGTAGTGGGTCATGTAATGCCAGGTGGTTGTGGGTCACGTAACACCAGGAGGTGGGGTTCACGTAACACCAGGTGGTGGTGGGTCGCATAATACCAGGAGGTGGTGGTGTTGGGTAACATAATACCAGGTGATAGTGGCGTGACACGTAACACCAGGTGGTGGTGGTGGGTCATTTAACACCAGGTGGTGGTGGTGGGACACGTAACACCAGGTGGTGGTGGAGGTGGGTTATGTAACACCAGGTGGTGGTGGTGGGTCACGTAACACCAGGTGATGGTAGTGGGTTATATAACCCCAGCTGGTGGTGGTGGTGTGTCACGTAATACCAGGTGGTGTTGGGTCACGGAACAGCAGGTGGTGGTGGTGGTGGATCACGTAACACCTGGTGGTGGTGGTGGGTCACATAACACCAGGTGTTGGTAGTGGTGGGTCACGTAACACCAAGTGGTGGTGGGTCGCGTAACACCAGCTCATGGTGGTTGGTCACGTAACACAGGTGGTGGTGGTGGGTCACATAACACCAGGTGGTGGTAGTGGGTCATGTAACACCAGGTGGTGGTAGTGGGTCACGTAGCACCCGGGTGGTGGTGGGTCACGTATCGCCAGCTGATGGTAGAGGGTCATGTAACACCAGGTGGTGGTAGTGGATCACGTAACACCAGGTGGTCCCTGGTCACGTAACACCAGGTGGCGGTGGTGGGTCACGTAACACCAGGCGGTGGTCGTAGGTCACATAACACCAGGTGGTGGTAGTGGGTCATGTAACACCAGCTAGTGGTGGTGGGTCACATAACCCCAGTTGATGGTGGTGGTGATCCACGTAACACCAGGTGGTGGAGGATCACATAACACAAAGTGATGGTGGTGGGTCACGTAACACAAGGTGATGGTGGGTCACGTAACACCAGGTGGTGGTGGGTCACGTAACACCAGGTGGTGGTGGGTCACGTAACACCAGGTGGTGGTGGGTCACGTAACACCAGGTGGTGGTGGGTCACGTAACACCAGGTGGTGGTGGGTCACGTAACACCAGGTGGCTGTGGTGGTGGGTTACGTATCACCAGGTGGTGGTGGGTCACATAACACCAGGTGGTGGTAGTGGGTCATGTAACACCACGTGGTGTTTGTGGGTCACGTAACACCAGGTGGTGGTGAGTCGCGTAACACCAGGTGGCGGTGGGTCACGTAACACCAGGTGGTTGTGGTGGGTCACATAACACCAGGTGGTGTTGGTGGGTCATGTATCATTAGGTTGTGTTGGTAGTGGGTCACGAAACACCAGGTGGTAGTAGTGGGTCATGTAATACCAGGTGGTGGTAGTGGGTCATGTAACACAAGGTGCTGGTGGGTCACGTAACACCAGGTGGTGGTAGTGGGTCATGTAACACCAGGTGGTGGTAGTGGGTCACGTAACACCAGATGGTGGTGGGACGCGTAATACCACGTGTTGGAGGTGGTGGGTCACGTAACAACAGGTGATAGTGGCAGGTCACGTAACACCAGGTGGTGGTGGTGGTAGTGGGTCACGTAACACCAGGTGGTGGTGGTGGGTCACGTAACACCAGGTGGTGGTGGTGGTGGGGGTTATGTAACACCAGGTGGCAGTGGTGGGTCACGTAACACCAGGTGGTGGTGAGTCACGTAACACCAGGTGGCGGTGGGTCACTTAACACCAGGTGGTCGTGGTGGGTCACATAACACCAGGTGTTGGTGGTGGGTCACATAACAACAGGTGATGGTGGGGGGGTCACGTAACACCAGGTGGTGGTGGTGGGTCACACAACACCAGGTTGTGGTGGGTCACGTAACACCAGGTGGTGGTGGTGGGTCACGTAACACCAGGTGGTGGTGGTGGGTCACGGAACACCAGGTGGTGGTGGTGGTGGGTCACGGAACACCAGGTGGTGGTGGGTACCATAACACCAGGTGGCAGTGGTGGGTCACGTAAAACCAGGTAGCGGTGGTGGTGGGTTACGTAACACCAGGTGGTGGGTCACATAACACCAGGTGGTGGTAGTTGGTCACGTAACACCAGGAGGTGGTGTGTCACGTAACACCAGGTTGTGGTGTGTCACGTAACACCAGGTTGTCGTGGGTAATATAACACAAGATGGAAGTGGGGGGTCACGTAACACCAGGTGGTGGTAACATAACACCAGGTGGCAGTGGTGGGTCACGTAACACCAGGTGGTCGTGGTGTGTCACATAACACCAGGTGGTGTTGGTGGGCCACGTAACACCAGGTGGTGGTGGTAATGGATCATGTAATACCAGATGGTCGTGGGTCACGTAACACCAGGTGGTGGGGGTCACGTAACACCAGGTGGTGGTGGGTCGCATAATACCAGGTGTTGGTGGTGGTGGGTCACATAATACCAGGCGATAGTGGCGGGTCACGTAACACCAGGTGGTGGTGGTAGGTCACGTAACACCAGGTGGTTGTGGTGGGTCACGTAACACCAGGTGGTGGTGGTGGTGGTGGGTTATGTAACACCAGGTGGTAGTGGTGGGTCACGTAACACCAGGTGGTGGTAGTGGGTCATATAACACCAGATGGTGGTGCTGGTGGGTCACATAATACCAGGCGATAGTGGCGGGTAACGTAACACCAGGTGGTGGTTGTGGGTCACGTAACACCTGGTGGTGGTTGTGGATCACGTAACACCAGGTGGTGGTGGGTCACGTAACACCAGGTGGAGGTGTGTCACGTAACACCAGGTGGTGGTGGGTAATATAACACCAGGTGGCAGTCGTGGGTCACGTAACACCAGGTGGTGGTGAGTCGCTTAACACCAGGTGGCGGTGGGTCACGTAACACCAGGTGGTCGTGGTGCGTGACATAACACCAGGTGGTGTTGGTGGGTCATGTATCACCAGGTGGTGGTGGTAGTGGGTCACGTAACACTAGGTGGAGGTGGGTCACTTAACACCATGTGGTGGTGGGTCGCATAATACCAGGTTATGGTGGTGTTGGGTCACTTAACACCAGGTGATAGTGACGGGTCACGTAACACCAGGTGGTGGTGCTGGGTCACGTAAAACCAGGTGGTGGTGGGTCGTGTAATACCAGGTGGTGGTGGGTCACGTAACACCAGGTGATAGTGGCGGGTCACGCAACACCAGGTGGTGATGGGGGTCCCTACACCATTGGTAGTGGGTCACATAACACCAGTGATTGTTGTGGTGGGCCACGTAATACCAGGTGGTGGTGGGTCACATAACACCAGGTGGTGGTGGGTCACATAACACCAGGTGATGGTGGTGGGTCCGTGTAACACCAGTGGTGGTATTGGTGGTCATGTAACACCAGGTGGAGATGTGTCACGTAACACCAGGTGGTGGTGTGTAATATAACACCAGGTGGCAGTGGTGGGTCACGTAACACCAGGTGGTGGTGGGGTAACGTAACACCAGTAGCAGTGGTGGGTCACGTAACACCAGGTGGTGGTGAGTCGCGTACACCAGGTGGCGGTGGGTCATGTAACACCAGGTGGTGTTGGTGGTCATGTATCACCAGGTGGTGTGAAGTGGGTCACGTAACACAGCAGTGTGGTGGTGGGTCACGTAACACCATGGGATGGTGGGTCACGTAAACACCAGGTGGTGGTGGTCACGTAATACCAGTGGTGGTGGTGGGTTACTTAACACCAGGTGATAGTGGCGGGTCATGTAACACCAGGTGGTGGTGCTGGTCACGTAAACCAGGTGGTGGTCGGTCGTGTAATACCAGGTGGTGGTGGTGGTGGGTCACGTAACACCAGGTGATAGAGGCGCGTCACGCAACACCAGGTGGTGGTTTGGTCACGTAACACTAGGTGGTGTGGTGGGTCACGTAACACCAGGTGGTGGTCGTGGTGGGTCACGTAACACCAGGTGGTTGTGGTGGGTCCCGTAACAATAGGTGGTGTTGTGGTGGGTCACGTAACACCAGTGGTGGTGGTGGGTCACATAACACCAGGTGGTGGTGGTGGGTCACGTAACGCCTGGTGGTGGTGGGTCACGTAACACCAAGTGATAGTGGCGGTTCACGCAACACCAGGTAGTCGTGGTGGTCATGTAACACTAGGTGGTTGTGGTGGGTCATATAACACCAGGTGGTGGTGGTGGTGGGTCACGTAACACTAGGTGGTTGTGGTGGGTCCCGTAACAACAGGTGGTGGTCGTGGTGGGTCACATAACAACAGGTGGTGGTGGTGGGTCACGTAACACCAGGTGGTGTGGTGGGTCACGTAACATCAGGTGGTGGTGGTTGGTCACGCATCACTAGGTGGTTGTGGTGGTCCCGTAACAACAGGTGGTGGTCGTGGTGGGTCACGTAACACCAGGTGGTGGTGGTGGGTCACGTAACACCAGGTGGTGGTGATGGGTCACGTAATACCAGGTGGTGGTGATGGGTTGGTGGGTCACGTAACACCAGGTGGTGGTGGTGGGTCCCGTAACACCAGATGGTAGTGGGTCACATAACACCAGGTGGTGGTGTGGGTCAAGTAAACACCAGGTAGTGGAAATGGGTCATGTAACACAAGGTGGTGGTGGGTCACGTAAACCAGGTGGTGGTAGGTCACATAACACCAGGTGGTTGTGGTGGGTCACGTTACACCAGGTGGTAGTGGGTCACATAACACCAGGTGGTGTGGTGGGTCAAGTAACACAAGGTGGTGATCGTGGGTCACGTAACACCAGGTGGTGGTGGTGGGTCCCATAAAACCAGGTGTTGGTGTTGGTTGGTCACGTAACACCAGGTGGTGGTAGTAGGTCATGTAACCAGGTGGCGGTAGTGGGTCACGTAACACCAGGTGGTGGTGGGTCACGTAATAGCAGGTGGTGGTTGGTCACGTAATAGCAGGTGGTGGTTGGTCACGTAATAGCAGGTGGTGGCAGTGGGTCACTTAACACCAGGTGGTGTTGGTGGGTCACGTACCACCAGATGGTGGTGATTGGTGACACAACAGCAGGTGATGGTAGTGGTGGGTCACGTAACACCAGGTGGTGTTGGGTCACATAACACCAGGTGATGGTGGTGAGTTACGTAACACCAGGTGTGGTGGTGGTGAGTCATGTAACACCAGGTGGTGGTGGTGGTGGGTCACGTAACACCAGGTGGTGGTGGTGGTGGGTCACGTAACATCAGGTGGGTGTGGGTAACATAACACCAGGTGGCAGTGGTGGGTCACGTAAACCAGGTGTCGGTGGTGGTGGGTTATGTAACACCAGTTGGTGGTGGGTCACATAACACCAGGTGGTGGTAGTGGTCATGTAACACCAGGTGGTGGTAGTGGGTCACGTAACACCAGGCGGTGGTGTGTCACGTAACACCAGGTGGTGGGGGGTAATATAACACTAGGTGGAAGTGGTGGGTCAATAACACCAGGTGGTGGTCGTGGGTCATGTAACACCAGCTTGTGGTGGTGGATCACATAACACAGGTGCTGATTGGGTGGGCCACGTAATACCAGGTGGTGGTGGGTCACATAACACAGGTGGTGGTGGGTCACATAACACCAGGTGATGGTGGTGGTCATGTAACAACAGGTGGAGATGTGTCAGTAACCAACACCAGGTGGTGGTCTGTAATATAACACCAGGTGGCAGTGGTGGTCACGTAACACCAGGTGGTGGTGGGTAACGTAACACCAGGTAGCATGGTGGGGTCATGTAACACCAGGTGGTGGTGAGTCGCGTTTCACCAGGTGGCGGTGGGTCATCTAACACCAGGTGGTGTGTTTGGTGGGCATTTATCACCAGGTGGTGGTGGGTCACGTAATACCAGGTTGGTGGTGGTGGTGGTGTGTCACTTACCACCAGTGATAGTGGCGGGTCACGTAACACCAGGTGGTGGGCGGGTCACGTAAAACCAGGTGGTGGTCGGTCGTGTAATACCAGGTGGTGGTGGTGGTGGGTCACTAACACACCAGGTGATAGTGGCGCGTCAACGCAACCTAGGTGGTCGTGGTTGGTCACGTACACTAGGTGGTTTGTGGTGGGTCACGTAACCTGACCAGGTGGTGGTGACCACCACCTGGTGTTGGGTGGGTGAGGGTTGTGGTGGTCACGTACACCAGGTGGTGGTGGTGGGTCACATAACACCAGTGGTGGTGGTGGATCACGTAACATCAGGTGGTGGTGGTGGGTGATAAACACCAGGTGGTGGTAATGGGTCATGTAACACCAAGTGGTGTGTTGGTGGGTCATGTAACACCGGTGGTGGTGTTGGTGGGTCACATAACACCAGGTGGTGGTGGTGGTCATGTAACGCCTGGTGGTGGTGGGTCACATAACACCAAGTGATAGTGGCGTTCACGTAACACCAGGTAGTCGTGGTTGGTCATGTAACACTAGTTGTTGTGGTGGGTCATGTAACACCAGGTGGTGTGTTGGTGGGTCACGTAACACTAGGTGGTTGTGGTGGGTCCGTAACAACAGGTGGTGGTCGTGGGTGTCACATAACAACAGGTGGTGGTGGTGGGTCACGTAACACCAGGTGGTGGTGGTGGGTCACGTAACATCAGGTGGAGGTGGTGGTGTGTGACATAAACCCAGGTGGTGGTAATGGGTCATGTAACACCAAGTGGTGGTGTTGGTTGGTCACGTAACACCGAGTGGTGGTGGTAGTGGGTCAAGATCACCAGGTGGTGTGGGTCATGGAACACCAGGTGGTGGTGTGTCACGTAACACCAGATGGTGGTGGGTCGCTAATACCAGGTGGTGGTGGTGGTGGTGGGTCACGTAACACTAGGTGATAGTGGCGGATCACGCAGCACCAGGTGGTCGTGGTTGGTCACGTAACACTAGGTGGTTGTTGTGGGTCACGTAACACCAGGTGGTGGTGGGTCACGTAACACCAGGTGTTTGTGGTGGGTCCCGTAACAAGAGGTGTTGGTCGTGGTGGGTCACGTAGCACCAGGTGGTGGTGGTGGGTCAGGTAACACAGGTGTTGGTGTTGTTGGATCACGTAACACCAGGTGGTGGAAGTGGGTATGTAACACCAGGTTGTGGTAGTGGGTCCCGTAACACCATGTGGTGTTGGGGCACATACACCAGGTGGTGGTGGTGGGTCACGTGACACCAGGTGTAGTGGTCACATAACACCAGGTGGTGGTGGTGGATCACGTAACACCTGGTGGTGGCGGTCTGTCAAGTAACACAAGGTGGTGATGTGGGTCACATAACACCAGGTGGTGGTGTGGTAAAACTCCAGGCAGTATATCTCCTTTTAATTGACTTCAATAAATAAGTTTATCTTATTTATATTCTTAGTAAGTAAGAATTAATTGAGAGGACTGAAAGTACTTGTTAAACTGCCTGAAATTAACTCACATAACTGGGGTGACAATTTGTAGCTAAACCACTAAGATGGTTCCTTCTTAAACTACCAATTGTTTACCTAAGTTTATTTTATATCATACCACATATGGTGGTCTAATCTACTATTATTTCAATAATTATACTAGTTATGAACACTACTTCTACAATAACTAGAGTGGGCTTAGCTGAGCCTGTAGTATGGGCCTGCTAAGGCTGTGTAGTTTTAGCATCAAATGGGTGTGGCCCTGTGCCTCTGGGTGCCACGTAATGGCGCTGTGGTTGGCCACAAGCATTGGCAAACAGCTAGGTTAATTATGCGTATGGTCCAATTGTCTGGACAGCATCTTGCTACTTCAACTCATAATTCACCTGTTTGGGATGCAAGGAGTTAATACAGGTCCCTAAACATATCAATTACAGGTATAAACATGAAATGGGAGGCTGTAAAAATGGCTACACGTACTTCTTGTTGTTTTTTCTCCTATATTATAACCGCCTACCCTATTGATATTAAACAGTGCACTAGTGTAATATACAAATACTTGGTAAGACGGATACGTTCCGTTGCTGTGGCTGTTGAGAGGCTGTGTTTGCTGGTTTTGACACGTAAATTGGGTGTCTAGGTGTTTCAGCTTTGGGAGCAACCTCCAGCGTGTTTTGTTATTGTTGATGTATGAGGGAGCGTCAGTAAGTGACGCTGGCTTTGTGTACTGTTCCAATATTTTGTTGGTTCTACCTCTAAATTAATTCTACATTAAACAAGGGAATCAAGCTACATTATGGTGTTAACAATT